>JABFPK010001657.1:0-11370 GCA_022817445.1 Habroteleia sp. ZL-2020
ATCACACGTAATCCTGGCACGAAGGTCTCTCTTCCCCCTTAATTCCTACCTCGCTTTTAATTTCATACACTTCAATGCATAGGCATTTATTCCGCCAGACATTTGGGCATTTTCAAAGCAGAAGCCAAATTAATCTTGCACTTTTCAGCAACCACGGTTTTAGAACAATTATTTTTTGAATTGAATTCAACTACAGAAAGAAAGCGGCAACAGTAAAAACGATGATTTTGATTAAATCTAAGATGCTCTTTGTGAATAGTTTTGTAATGCATTTTGAATTATTTGAATATTTGAGTTATTATAATTAGAGTAATTGCGACGTATTTTTAGTAGCTATTATTCTGTACGCTTAATATGTGTTTCCTTAGGCCTTCAAAGAGACGCTTCAGCCGCTAGAGAATTTATCCTCAAGATGTTCGTGGACCTCAATCCAGACAGCGAGAAAATAATTTATTCGCATTTCACGTGTGCCACGGGTAGGTTATTGCTCCAATTGCTATTACGCTTGCTACAATTCCTCAACCAAACTTTAGCGTGTTCTGTGCACTCTGGGATTCCCCCGACACGGCTTGTATTGTGTTGCTTGTATACGACTCGTGAGCATACATTTACTAATAATTATACACTCGTGTTTTGTTAGTTTTTTACTAATTTATGTTACCTAACAGGTGAAATTTAATGTTTTTTCATGTTTTTGAATGTCTTATTAGGAGGGTTACACTTTTGAGACCATCTTTATATGATTGGAATAAAAATAGTCATAATAATAATAATAATAATGGTTGTACAATGATAGTACAATAAATAAAATTGAAAAAAAAATTCGTATAATGGGGAATTGATCCCGGGTTTTTCAAGTACGAGTCCAACATCTTACCTCTGAGCTACAGCGCCATCTGTGACAGTTAGCAGTTATTCATTATTATCACTTATTGAACAACTCATGTCAAAGTAGAAAAACTGCTAACATTCATAGATGGCGTAGTAGCTCGAGAGCAATGCGTTCGACTCCTACTTGAGAGGCTCGGGATCAATTCCTAGATATGTTATATTTTTTTCTGTTTAATGTATAATTCTTTTAAGAATTTGTTTTGGTATTTCATGATATTACTGTAACGTTTGTGAATATTTTACTGTAATATCATGTCAACGTTAAAATGGTGGATGTTCTATGTTACAGGAATATTACAGTAATATTGTGCAATATTGATTAATATTACAGTTATATTCGCATGAATGTTAGAGTAAAATTATTTTATGATTTAATATTCGTGAACATTCACTGCTTATAGGGAATTTTATATAGTGAATTTTCAGCCTAACTATATTTAATGGTCAAAATAACCATTAAATAAGTCGTTTTTCGAATTTAATTTAATTCATTGTGACAGATTTTGATTTGCAACATCGAATATAAGTAATGATTAAATATAAAATAAGTAAATTACTAAAAAAATATTCTATCCTCCCTAATAGCACATTTTAATTTGTAATATTAAATTAATATTCCTTGAATGTTATTTCTAGCGGATATAGAACATTCTTAGAAAATTCCTAGAATATTATTTAATGTTCTAGGAATATTTAATTTATTTAATTTATTTAAGGTGCCAAAAATGTAAAAAATAGATTTGGTCCACAGAGAAAAGTGTAACCCTTCTTTAAATTATATTTTTGTTTTGTTAGAGAATTATGTTATTTAATAATCACTTTCTTTGCATGCTACACGTTTTTGGATTATGCAACAGATACGGAGAATATTAAGCTTGTATTTTGTGCTGTAAAAGATACAATAATGCAAAGTGCTCTTAAGGAATTCAATCTTGCTTAAATCGCATCTTCGTGACAAACTTATTTCTATTGCACGCGGATTGTCGATTACTTTTATAGACTTTTCAGAGTCGGTTTCACTTAGCGAGGACTTTTATCATAAGAATTTACCATGGACCAAATAAAAAGCATTTATTCATTAGCATTTTTTGCCACACTTCTGCCGAAGCGAAATAAAAGAAAGCAGAAGAAATGAATTTTTGTCGATAACGAACGTTTTCTTTTCATAAATTTGAACTCCAGCTTCATATTTATCGTTTGAAAAAGATAGACTTTTTGCTGAATTGATTTCAAAATCTCTTCCAAAAGTCCATAAATGTAACATTTTGTTTAAGTTGTCACCAATTTCAGACTTTCCGGATATTTATTAATGTTATTTAATCAATGCAAAATCAAATATATGATTGAATTCTTAAGTCTGTGCTTTAATCAATAAATTATTTATGTATTAACTTAAGATAATGCAATAAGATTGATGTGCAAATTTTATTGTCAATATAAACAAAGCTATAATAAATTCTAAACAAATTGATCAGATATGACTATTGAATTTGATTTGACGTATATGTAAAATTTATGTAAATTATATAAAAATACATATATTTTGTCAGATGGGTATTCCTTTTTTTGAATGAATGAACCGTGCGAATCTTGAATCCAGCATTTCACTTGTTCCTTTATTAACAATATTCTTGTGTTTCGTGACTTTTAACACCAACCTCTGTTACTTTTGTTTGCCTAAGGAAGAAAGTACACTTGCACGTTACATCTATTTTTAATTTCGTCGATAATTAATAACACTTGGGTAAGAGAATGTTGTATTATTTATTTGTTAAATCCATTGTGACTTGAAGCTATTCTGAACTTTGTTATCTATAAATGTGGGATGCTTTGTTATTGTTCTTTTTTTATTATCATTAATTGACACGAAGAAATAGAAGATATGTTTTGGAACGATATGCTTTAATGCAATAGAAAATAATAAATTCACGTATTAAATTTAAAAGAAATTTAATAATTTCACGTGAATAATTTAATTAAAACGTTACTTTTAAATCTTAAAAATGTCATGCGGTAATGCTTTTTTAAACTTTAAATGAAAATTTAATTTAAGTACCAAAAAAATGAAGAAAAATAATATTTACAATTTCACTAATTTTCTACATTTTTGGACTATTGGGGACAAATTGAAATTATTATGAGATGGTGTGGTAAAAAACGGTCCTTCTGATAATATTTAGTACAAACCTATCCATTTCTTTAGGAAAATTGATCAATTTTTATCATACTGTTTAATAAGATATTCAGTTTGTTCTCAATAGAATTAAAAGACGTAAAAAATAGTAGAAATTTAAATATCAATTACTTTATGTATGTTTATATATCTATGTACAGACAGAAGTTTTCATGAATTTGCAATAGCCTCTAAACCTTGTTACACCGTTGTGCCATTTTTATAATTAATTCGTTTTATCGTCAATGCACGAACGCATTCAATTTATTAGCTGTAAAGTAAAACGTTGTACGCTTACATATTGAAAAAATATACATATAATTATAAAAAAATAAGTGAACTCTTCAGTTACTTCAGTTTGATATAAGTTCAGATTTCCTTGATTTTCTGTTAAATTTAATCAGTTAAACGTTTTATAATGTATTTTATTATATTAACATTTAATTTTTATTTAAAAGAATTTATATTGCTATTGTAATGCTAAAAGTTATACTATATGCAATAAAAATTTGTCTCAATAACCCATACAAAAAAGAACATATATGTTTCATATGTGTTTCATATATGTGAGCTAATTCATATATGTAACCATATATGCGTTATATATATAACCATATATGCGTTATATATATAACCATATATGTGTTATATATGTAGCCATATATGTGTCATATGTAGCCATATATGTGCCATATGTAGCCATATATGTGCCATATGTAGCCATATATGTGCCATATGCAGCCATATATGTGCCATATGTATCATGTATGTGTGATATATTTAGCCATATATGTGTTATATATGTATCCATATATGTACCATATATGTAGTCATATATGTATTATATATCTAGCCATACATGTAGCTATATATATGTTATATATCTAGCCATATATGTAGCCATATATCTGACATATGTGCAATCATATATGTGTCATATATGTAACCATATATGTAGCTATATATGTGCCATATATCTAGCCATACATGTAGCCATATATATGCTATATATCTAGTCATATATGTAGCCATATATCTGACATATGTGCAATCATATATGTGTCATATGTGCAATCATATATGTGTCATATATGTAACCATATATCTGCCATATATGAAAACCATATATGTTCCATATATGAAAACCATATATGTTCCATATATGAAAACCATATATGTTCCATATATGAAAACCATATATGTAACCATATATGTGTGATATATTTAGCTATATATGTGTTATATATGTATCCATATATGTGTTATATATGTATCCATATATGTACCCATATATGTACCCATATATGTACCATATATGTACCATATATGTATCATATATTTAACCATATATGTAGCTATATATGTGCTATATATCTAGCCATACATGTAGCCATATATGTGTTATATATCTAGCCATATATGTAGCCATATATGTAGCCATATACCTGGCATATGTGCATTCATATATGTGATGTGTCATATGAAACCATATATGAAACCATATATGCAACCATATATACAGCCATATATTTAGCCATATATCTAGCCACATATAAATGTTTTCGTGGAAATAATCGCCACAACCTGTTCCCTTATATAAATCAAAATATCTTCTATTTCTTCATCCTAAAATGTTTCCGTTACACTTGCTAACCACGATTTATTTTGTTATTGACAGACACGGAAAATATTCGATTTGTGTTCGCGGCCGTGAAGGATACAATCCTGCAATCGAATTTAAAAGAATACAACTTGGTTTAGAGGATCACACACGAAGACACCACACAAATACAAGTGATTTTTGAAATTGTTCGACGGAGCGGAGTCAGTGGTTGGAAATGACGCGCTGACCAAGGCTTTGTAGAAAATCACACCAGACGTGGACTGCGACAGACGGGATGGGAACAGAACAAATGTGCCATGGGAGAACCGAAGCTCGGGAGTCGACCGAAGAACGGTGCGCGGAAAAGCGTCGCCAAAACGCACGAAAACGACGACGAGGCATCACACGGACCTAAAACGCGAGCCCGCGGTCGCGCCACCGGCGCCGATCGCGACCATCGTTACTTCGGAGGGCGCGGTTCGCAAATCGACATCGTCGAGCGCACGATTTCAACGAACAATCGAAGCCGGTCGATCGAGCTCGGCCCATTGCGCGTCTCGAAAACTAATTCACGCGCGACTATTTCGTATTCACACACACAACCATTATAAATTGTATAACTGAACGCAAAAGGACATTTTGACTAAATGAAAAAAGCGAACGAGAAACAACAAAAATTATAATAATAATCATATAATAATAATAATATGAATAATAATAATAATACGAATTTTTCGACACGTCTCCCTGCGCGCGGACCAGCCGTTACCGTGCCATAGCGTGTTTCATGAATTTTGTCCGCGAGACTAAGGTGTGTAAAAAGAAAGACAAAGAAAGGCAAGAAAGAGAGATAGAGAGAGAGAGATAGAGCAGATTAAGAGAAAGGTTTTACGAACGCAATGAAAACGATGAACAGTTAACGCAAACAAACAAGAATTATACAAATAAACGAGAGACGAAAGACATAATGATGAAATTCGATTAATCGGGACTAAAAAGCTTTCCAGTCGAGAATAGTCAAGACGAGAGTGAGAGCAATTCTAGTGCCATTGATTAGTATGGTGTTTCGATTGCAGTCCTTTGTTAGATGCAAAAAGCCAAAGTGTTTTTTTAATCTGTGCCAGAAATGACTCGAAGTTTCTTCTGCATGTGACTCATTCACAATTCATCGTATGAATATTGTTATATTTAATATATATAAATATATATAAAAGGAAACAAATGAAACATAGGATAGCGTTGAGTGCGATGGCCGCGAGATAAATAAATGCAACTGAGGGATTTGACTTCGCCGACATCCGCCGAGTTCCGACTCTGTCCACTTGTCGAGAGGGCGCTCGGAAGACAGTTTCCTTGGCTCGAGGCGCCGCGTCGAATCGGCAAATGCTTTCCCGGATCGGTAGTCGAACCATTTCGTTGCGGGAATTGGGATTCCGGTCGTTTTCTGAACGAGACGCGAGGGGAAGCAATCAAAGAAGGAAACCGAGGCGTTTGTATGGAATAAAATAAGGTTAATAATAATAATATTAATGCAAATAAAGATAAAGGAGGAACCTTAGCAGGGCACCCGATCGATCCCACTCGCTCGGATCAATGGGAATCGTAAAGCACTCAATTGGAGGATTCGTGCGCACTTTTTTAACGGCATTTATACAGTCATTTTGGAGAATATTTACAGTTTCCGTCGTTATCCTTCGAGGCGTCCTTGAAATTGATTCTTCATACTTCTCTTTGGTCTCGGTGGTCTGTCGATCGGCAAGACCGACAATCTAGTCTGCATCGTGTGTACCTATACCTATCTACCTACCCTAACGTCTACCCACCTACTCACCTTCCTGTTTCTACTGCAGAACACTCGTATGTAACATATATATTGTAATGCATATAACTTTTTAAGATATTTCGTTATGTAAGTGTCGTATCCAAGATTAAATCGAATATTTTTAACGTACGGTAACAATGATTTCCAACCTTGCTCTTTTTTTTGCTCTTTTCTCTAGATTTACGCGTGTTCTGATTTTGGATAAGTGTTTTTTTTTTTTTTCTTTAACTATTACGTTATTTATTATCGTTAGATAATTGACTTTGTTTGACAAATACGAATTCGCGTTCGCTACTCGATTGTATTCTTTGATTTTGATATTTAATACATTTGTATGTGTATATATATATATGTGTGTGTGTGTGTATATATATATATATATATATGTACATATACGAGACTCATTGCATTCTCGATCATTCGTCGCGATTTCGTTTCATAGTTGTAAGTACTTTGTTATGAATTTTAAGATTCCTAAAACATGTAACAAATCAAGTTTTATTATTCGTTAAAAGAATTGTTAGAGTTTAAGGCTGTCATGCAATGAAGTGTTATCAAAATTGTGGTTACGTTTCTGGGATTGGCACGAGGCATTCGTGTCCAGGGGAGAAGCACGATGTTGAATTGTGAGAGTCCGGCTCGAAGTCGCGGGCGGATATTTGAATTGCTAAAATTAAAGACTACGTTTCGCGAGGTGCACGCCGCTACCTCGAAGTTGCATTTAATATTTTATTACGCGGATGGTTCCGGCGATTTTGGCGTCGAGTCGTCGATTTTAAGACACCAACGGAATGTGGAATTGTATACGAGCTCCTTTTTTAATTTCAAAACGACTCGCGTTGTAAAATTATCCTTGATACTGTACTTTGAGAATAAATGAATGATCTTGGATGATACGTTTTTGCAATGCAAGGTATTAACTTTTTTTCGGTTACGTTATGGCAATATTGATACGTCTCGTACAAGGTTTGTTCGTTTGCACGAGCAATTGTTGAGCTAAATTTTTGACGGCGTGCCATTGACGATTGAGAATGGGACGGGAAACGGAGCGTACGACAATACGAATACAACGCGTGCACTTTTTACTCCGATTTTATAAGCATTACATTATAAAAACGAGCGGCAACAATTGTAAATGTCTTTTTCATTTCAAAATAAAGCGCAACAAAACTGAAGCAAAGAAAGTATAAAACGAGCTGCGTTGTTTCATGGCTTTTTTTCCCATTTACCTCTCCGCTACTCATCGCGCTTACTTCAAAACGATTCGCGCGCCACCGCAGAACAAAACGAATGAACCTGCTCCTCTTTGATCCGCGGTAATTGCACACGTCAATATTGCCTTCTCAGTATTATTGTAATTTATAATATGACAAACGCATTACGGCTTACAATAACGATCGCGGCGAAACGCCGACTGTAACGTAATCAAGACTCGAGTCGCATTCATATTTTCTTTTCATTTATTTGTTCATCCTTTGGGGCGAAACGTTGGTTCTAGAGTTGGGGCGTTTCAAACGGCTTTATTCGTTTCTTTGCAAATGGGAGAAATGTGGATGGCAGTCATTTTGTTGGAAAATCATTTTATCGCCACTATCATTTTATTGAAACATCATTTTGTCGAATTTGCATTTTATCACTGTCAGTTTATCGAATTTTCATTTTATCGATTTTATAATTTTATTGAAAAATCATTTATTTAATCATAAAATAATTTTTCGTTAAAGTGATAGTGGAGATAAAATGAAAATTCGATTCAATGATTTTTCGACAAAATGATAGCGATGATAAAATGAAAATTCGATTCAATGATTTTTCGATAAAATAATTTTATAGAATTTTCATTTGATCGAAAAATCATTTTATCAAAACATCTCTTTCTTGAATTTTCATTTTATCACTATCATTTTATCGAATTTTCATTTTATCGCCACTATCATTTTATTGAAACATCATTTTGTCGAATTTGCATTTTATCACTATCAGTTTATCGAATTTTCATTTTATCGATTTTATAATTTTATTGAAAAATCATTTATTTAATCATAAAATAATTTTTCGATAAAGTGATAGTGGAGATAAAATGAAAATTCGATTCAATGATTTTTCGACAAAATGATAGCGATGATAAAATGAAAATTCGATTCAATGATTTTTCGATAAAATAATTTTATATAATTCTCATTTTATCACTATCATTTTATCAAAACATCTTTTTGTCGAATTTTCATTTTATCACTATCATTTTATCGAATTTTCATTTTATCGAAAAATCATTTATTTAATCATAAAATAATTTTTCGATAAAATGAGAATTCAATAAAATGATTTTTCGATAAAATGACATTCGATTAAATGATAGTGGCGATAAAATGACTACCACCCAGTTTCTGCAGCATTTTTTCCATCAAAAGACACGATTATGCGACATTTTCTTAAATACGAATTGGTTTATAATAAATAGATACGCTTAAAAAGATAAAGCTGGTAGTAATTTTATCGAAATATCATTTCATCGCCACTGTTAATTTGTCGAAAAATCATTTTTATCGCTACTATCATTTTATCGAATTTTCATTTTATCGAAAAATCATTTTATGATTAAATAAATGCTTGAACAAAGGATTTTTCGTTACAATGAAAATTCGACAAAATGATAGTGGCGATAAAATGGCATTTCGTCAAAATAAAAATTCGAAAACATCACCAACTCCAGTGAACTCGTTTGACATTTCGCCTTAATTTCGGAATTTAACTTTTGAATGGCCGTCAGCGAGTGGGACAAGCGACAAACAAAATGAAATCACAATTCGATTGCAATGGCATTTTTATATTCGCTTTCGTAGTGCGATCGTCATATTATTTGTTATTCTGAGTTTCATCCAATAAACATAAACTACGCGCACGAACGCAGGTTTGAAGCGGTGCATTTTTTTGTCGAATTCGCGTTTTTCTACCGACGCTTCGAACCGACAGCAAGCCAATTGATCGACGATTTAGGTTATGTTTATTGGGCAGTGTCGTACTCAGTCGTCGCGAAGAATATTGCATTTTTACAAATGTTATAATATATATTTGCAAAGCAACTATGCGACAACGCCGTTGACGAAGCAGAAACTATATTGTTTATAACGAATTGTACGCGCGAGCTAATGGGTGCAATCTTTTTGTGTTGATATTTTAGATTTGACGATTAATTTAATTCTATCGCTTACGTTACAATAAACGATCGATTCGCATCAAATTGTTGAGTTTAATTTCAACGGACGTGCACTCTCTGCACTTTGAATTCCTCGCCACGATCGGCAGAATTGCGTTCGAACTGCTGACAACGCAATTCAAATTTTCGAGGCGGATTGACGATCGCGGGACGCATGCTCGCATAACAAATTCGTCCGTCTTGTTTTCCTTGGCCTGAATCCGCGACGAGGAAAAAGAATCGCACAAATGACCGGCTTTGCGTGGGAGTAATCGTAGGAATTAAAGAACCTGGGATAGTAGAATTTGGACTTTCTGTTTGACAGCGTGCACTGAGAGAAATTACCGATCAACGATTGTAATTGTACGTTTGAATTCATTTCAGGTCCTGCGATTGTAATTTTTGTTTTGCAAACTAGTTTGAGTTTGGCAATTGAAGTTGCGGTAAAATCGGTTTTTTTTTTAAATATTTGGTTCAAAGCCTGGCAGGATGTTTGGGAATAATCTGGGTAAAATCTGGATTTTTAGTCTGGGAACAGTTGGGCTCGTGATCGTGATCCAGACTATTGTGGAAAACTGGTGTAAAAAAAAAATTTCAACCGTCCCGCTGAGGGGATTCGAACTCGGAACGCTCGAGTTGTCAGTCGGACGCTTTAACCACTAGACCATCGAAGACACATTGCCTATTGCAATCCTTTAAGTGACTTTTATTATTTAGCAAATTAATGTTTAATAAATTTACTTAATTAATAATAATAACAATAATTAGTTTGAAATTTTATTGAAAACATATTCTATTTTTTGAAGAGAAGAATTTATTTATAGTCATTTAGAAGATTACAACAAACGGTATGTATCTTATGGTATGGTGGTTTAGTGGTTAAAGCGTCCGACTAACAACTCGAGCTAACCGAGTTCGAATCCTCTTAATGGTGACGTTTGAAATTTGTTTTTTTTTAGTTTATGCCACGTTAATTTTTCGCAATCATGAGGCGAACTGTTTTCAGAATAAAAATCCAGATTTTAGCCGGATTATTTCTAGTCTTTTTTTAGTCTGATTAAACTTCTGCCGGACTTTGAACATTTTCACGTGGGAAATGAACAATCAATCAAATCAAAATAATTACAAAAAGCATAATTTGAATTTTAATGTGCAGTATTATTTAAGTGATTTTTCTTTTTCATTTACAAAAACCAATATTTGTTTTCATGTATCAATTGGAATTCGAGCGTAATGTCATTTTTAAATGCATGATTACAATGCAGATGATCAACGTTTTCTCTCATCGTACACGAAGAAAAATAATATTTAAAATTCTGCCATATTTTCTAGAGTTTTCGGAATATTGGGAAATTAAAAATGTATTGGACAATATGAATAAAATTTGTTACGTTTTCTGGGAGGTATAAATAGGCACATATTAAATATTTCTAGAACTTGTAATCATTTTGACCATATTGTCAAATAAAATGTGTAGTTTGTTTCCAATAGTTCGAAAAATCTAAAAAATATAGTAAAATTTTAAATATTATTTTTCTCCGTGAACCATTCAAGATTGTTTATATTGTACACCCAGTCTCATTGAAAGCTGAACAGCTCACTTGGCATATAAAACAGTTTAAGTTGGTCACACTGCAATCGAAGTGAAAATGCTTATAGGCAGTTCTTAACAGAAAAA
This sequence comes from Habroteleia sp. ZL-2020, assembly GCA_022817445.1. Classification (NCBI taxonomy): domain Eukaryota; kingdom Metazoa; phylum Arthropoda; class Insecta; order Hymenoptera; family Scelionidae; genus Habroteleia; species Habroteleia sp. ZL-2020. Next base: position 11,364 of record JABFPK010001657.1, read on the forward strand.
TAACTGG
>JABFPK010001660.1:0-11366 GCA_022817445.1 Habroteleia sp. ZL-2020
TTTCTGCTTCGGTACAGATGTTTTTAGGTGAGATTTAAAAGTTGGTCCCTCACCCCTCCCCCAAGTGTGGGTGGGGGAGCGTGATGGTGTCATTGGATAGATTTGTTCAAAATATTGGACTCGTGTCTTTTTATTTTTCGATAGGATGTGTATTTCTCAAGATATTTGACCTCTTTCATAGTTTTTCTATGTAATCATGATAAAATTTATTTTTTCGTCTAGAGCGCCATCTGTTGCAAATAGAAAAAAAAAGTTTCAGATAAAAGGTTCTTATAATTTTTCGTAGAATACGAATCTGCAATAAAAAATGGAGGTTGCCATTTAAGATTAAAAAGTTACCCCCACCCCACCCCCAAGGGTAGGGGGTGGTGGGTTGTGTTAGGTGTCCTTTGATACATTTTTAAAAAATATTGAATACGTATTTTTCTGTTCTTTGATCAGATGAGTATTTCTCGAGATATTTGACCGTCCCGGAACTTTTTGTACACCCTGTATATGTTGGACTGTAAGTTTCAAAAATTAATATAATACCTTCTCAGGTTTCTTAAAAAGTTAAATTCGAGATAACCAATATATCCACATTCATTTATCTTAATTAGGTTTTAACTTCTAATTAAGCAAGCGATATAAACTTAAGTTAATTATAATAAGCAGAGAGCACATTCTTGTATTATACATCAATCATTCCAAACTAACGACACAAGCTGCAATAACGTGCAGACCATATAGGTGATGACTATATTCAGGATTCTCTTCAGATATTCTATGATATCATAGATATTGTTGATCAAGAAAATTTTGCGGTAATGAACCAGTACAGCCTAATGGACGTTTGTCAAGTTAATCGATATTAGGATTACAGAAGATGATATAAATTTCAATTGATCTGTATATAAAAATGGGATCTGTTAGCTTAAGTCTTTATATATACAATCTACAGGTTGCGAGCAATGTTGGAGAATGTTAAATCTAAGATTCAACTGACCCGGCAAAATTGGAGTCAAGATCAATGAGAGTTTCCGAATCAATATAGATGATATCGGCATTGATCTGAAACGCAAAACTTTGCTTCTTGAGGAGTCTTACTCTAGCGTTATCTAAATAAAATATATATTTTTTAATAAAAAAACATATAAAAATACATTTCATATTAATCTATGAAGCTAAATTATTTCTATTCTGGTTAAAAATGTTTATTTGTACTAAAATATATATTTTAACTGTTTCTGTGTATTAGAGCGCGCTCATTAAATTGTGAAAATCATTTATATGTCCTTATTATAAAATAATAATAATAATGAAGAAGGTAATTTATTGATGATCAGTAATGTTACGTAAATTATTAATTCATGTCTAGAGAAAGTCAATTCTAACAAATCTTTACGGTATATACATACATATATGTGTATCAATAGATTAATACAATTGATAAGTGTGACTACAAGTAATGCAAAATTTTTGCTATCGTAATTAATGATTGTAGTTGTTTACAAGTTATATTTCATTGTCGCTTACAAATGACTGTTGGTTGTGAAATATCATTTACCGACTAATGTTTTGTCATTGACCAATTTCTTGCTGATTATTTTTCATAGATAATGCGACATTGCATTGTATAACAGTTCATCAACGAAATTCCAACACGACCTTTCAAAATTTATTCAACTTCCTTCTCGCATGCATTACAGTGCATTACCATAAATAGCAGCATTAAGCACATGTTCCTAGCATAGGCTTGCATCAATATCGCAGCGTTTTATGACAAATGTCACGAGACGTGTACAACAACGTGGATCGCACGAGCCATATACTTAGGGACCACTTGGACTGCGTGCACCTGATGGATCGAAATTTATGGCACGTCCTTGCTGTACCACGTTGTAATTTATATCATTATATATACTCTACCGAGGTACACATCGAAAACGGCTATAAAAATCCTAGAGTCTCTATTTTATCGAGTATAATCCAACTTTCGAACCAGACTAATCAAATATTCAGCAGTCATTTCCGTTTATTAAAATCAGATGAATCATTTTCCAGAAAACAACCGCTTTGTTATCGTTGGATTATTCTGTTTAATTTACTTTGACCTTTCATTATCAGATGTTTGCATTCAATTTCGCGGATTTGACTCTTTCTATATGTATTATAGTGCAAGTATTAATTCTGGTAGTATTATAGGGCAAGTATTAATTTTGGTAATTGGAATTCTTTGTTTTTCATTGATAATGATTTTTCCTTCGACACTGAAGGAATTTTAAATAATTCTTAGACTGGTATGTAAACGATGATAATATTGCAATTGGGAAGACAAATTTGTTTACTGAGGAAAAAATAATGTTTATTAACTTTGTCAGGACAGCGGGAATATATTTTCTAAATCAAAGCACACACACACAGTGCAACTCGTATCATGAGGCATAATTTAATATTAAACACAATTAGTAGTAAAATTCATTTTTTTTAAATTTTATTTATTTTTTTTTTGGGTATGCAAATGTTTAATATCACTTTGTGATTATTTAAAGAAAAAATGCTAATAAAATAATTTAATGTGCTCCCATGTTCAACTAAAATTTATTTGCTTGGAACAATTATTTTATCTCAATTTTCTAGTTCAACAAAATTTCTATGAAAAACTGACTCAATCAATTACTAAAGTAGTCTCGAAACAAGCAGGACAAAACAGATAATTGATCTATTATCGTTTGTATTTCTTGAGCACTGTTAAATCAATCATTTCGCACTGACAATATCACCAGTTTCCGCTCAAATAAACTTGCCAATGTGAGCTTTAGTCTGCGTAAACGTACTCGCACGCATATACCAAGAACATTGATTCTAGTTGTGTATATTTACAGCCAACTTCGTCACTTTAGTTTACGCTTTCACGAAAAATGGCAATTCTAATACAAAACAACAACTATCGACCGTATCGTCACGATTTATGATCTTTGTCTGCGCGTAACAAAATAAATTGCATTGTTTTGCAACCATTGTTTATAAAAATCGAATTTAAAATTTCTCTTCAAATTTATATCAACCAATCTTGAAAAATTAATCACGGCACAGTTCGCATGGATTTTGTCATTTAAATCATTCATTAATTAATAGAAATATTATTGAATTCACGATATATATTAAGATAAAAATAATATCTAACACAAATGTAAAATTTATAATATTATGTATATATATATATAGGAAATAATAATGTTAATAATCATTATTCTTGGAGATTTAACAAATTATTTACTTTTTCAATTTCTACTTTTTATGTTCTATTAATAATAATAATAATTAACGTAATTGCTATGGATAAGTACTAGGCTATCATAAGTACTTACTACTCCCATTGCTATGAGTGCCCTAGAAAATTTTATCTACCTTTGTCAATCACATTGTTTTCCATATAAACAAATTACATTAATAAATAGAAAAAACGTAACAAAAAACAAAAACAAAACTATACAAAAATTAAATTGACAAACATCTTCATATTTCTCCACTGCGAAAAACACAAAAACAATTACAATTCCATTTCAAAATTAATTATATTTCAGACATACATTTGTACAATTGCACGTGGTAGGAAAGAAATTAAAACTTAGCATTAACAATAAATAAAACGGAGTCGGATAAAGTTTAAAATACGAGTATACGTATATGTGTAATCCTTTGTTTTCAATGATTTATGCACCGAAAGAAAAATATAGTTAAAAATTATCAAGATTTTTGTAATCCGGTGATATACTCTACGTTTTAAAAACATTAACCTTATGATAAGCGAATTTTACCAAAATATTATTATTTGCACATTGAGAAAAAAGGATTAAAATTTATTATAATAACTATTCTGGTGTGGTAGGGATATGTACATACTACAGTGGAGATATATTTTCAAAAAGTAAAAAAATACTATTATACTATTAATGCTATATAGATACTAACATAAATGTTTTTCTATTTATAATTATAGGCATATGGATTCTTTTTATTATTTGCATAAGATAGTATTTTTTGTATTGCTTAAAATATATCCTCATTCTAAAAAAACTAAAATAGTAATTTATAATTCATTTTTCCTATTGTAATTAGTATTTTTATTATTTTTAATGAATAAAGTTTATCTTCAACTTAAAAAAATCTTGATAAATGTTATCAATATTTCTCTCTGACTGAGTCAACTTGGAATTGTCAAATCTGATATTCGAGACACTTTAATATTTATATAATAATAATAATAAAAATGTATATAATTTAAATATTAATAAAATTGTTTATATGCAAAGCTCATAATATTAAACATTTCGATACTGTTAAAATCACGTAACATATATAGAAATCATTCTATATAAATAGAGGTTCGATCGAAGCTTCGCCTTTAATTTTCATCTAACTGGAGTTTCTTTGACCTTATATGTACATATTCTCTGCGAATACTAATCGCACAAATTAGTTGGCCCACGATTTAAAATTCCTTCCTACCCCTTCGTTCATCGGCAATTCTAAGCGCAGCCACGATATTGCTACCTGTTATCTTATCGAACGTCGAAGGATACAAATGGTTTCATACAAGTAAACGAGAGAATGGAAGTTCGATATTCGTGGGCGGAAATGGTTGACAATCGGATCAACCTTTTTTAAATCGTGTTTCTTGGAAATTTTTTTTTAATTAATCCATATTGTTTAAAAAAGTTCATTTTCTCGGCATCTGAGGTCCAAGCTACAGATAATTTCTTATTTTTGTTCGCAGAAATTAATTTTAATTCTTACTTTTGTCGGAAACCGCCGACGAGATACTACTTTTTTGTTTCTTTTTCAACGCTAATTGCTTAGCGTTGCAGATTGTTAACTTTAATTTAGGATGTTAAAATAATAATAATAATAATATTACTTTAATTCTATTACAATTGATGGAAATACGAAGATAGCATTTTTTCTAATCATAATAATAATTATTATTGTTATATATAATTATTATTATAAGAAATGGTATCATCGTATTTCCATCAATTAAAATATAATTAAAATATCATAGATAATTTAATTAACTATACAATGTACTGTCAAACAAAAAAATTATTTTTTTAAATAGTATATTGTATATTTTATTTGCTATGTTTATTTTTTTACTTGAAAAAACAATTTTTCTATTAAATCTTTATATAAATATATAGAAATCTATATAATTAATAGTAAAATAAAAATTGTCCTGTGGGCATTTTTGTTTTCAATAAATCGAAAATTGTTTTTTCACACAACATTTACATTTTTTATTTCACATACGCGCGTTTGTTAATAATAAATTTAAACGCTGTTTTTAAAGATACCTCGAATATCTTTATACATCGAGTTTCACAGAATTCCACTAAAGCTATATCCATGGCGAAAAATCTGATAAAATATAACTGGTAAAATTTTATTTAAAAATTGCAATGCAATCATTTTTAATTTAAATAAAGTGTGCTTTTTCTACATATAAATATGAAAAAAATTTTTTTTTTTTCATAGACATAGCATAAGTCTTTGTATTAATTTTTCATAATTTTAAATTGAAACTTTACATTAACACACACAATTTTAGATTCGAATTCTATAATTAAAATTATGGGGAAAATGATTGTATTTTTTTCAGCTATTAACAATCAAATTGTTTTTCAGCTATTATTAATAAAAATTTCTTTTCAGTTATTATTAATCAAATTTTCTTTTCAGCTATTAATAATAATTAAAGTTTGTTTTATTATGAATGTTTAAAGTTATAAAAAGTGTACTGGTTAATGGTGCATCAAAGGTATATTTTTGCTGTTTATCTTAACAATAATGTATCTGGCAAAAAAATGTCATGTAACAAAAAAGGTGTATTTAATAATAATGATATAATCTTTAAAATCGGACTAGTCTTTTTTCATATTGAAATATGTTCACAAAATAATAATTAAATAAATAATTTTTCATTATGAGAATTTGTCAAAAGAAATTGTGAAAATTGTGAAAATTAAAATAGTCTGCAACGCATCAATTAATTATTATAGGCCTAATGATCATGGAAAACGAAAGTCACGTCTCAGAAACTATTAGATAGAATGATGGATGGGGAGCAATCGCGCGACGTTTGCTCATGAAAATTTGACGTGTATTTTTTTAAACCGGGTTAGTGGTACAAAAATCTAATTAAAATATCAAAGAACAATCTGCATATAATGAATCTGGATTCGTGCGTCATTTACACATTCACTTGAACAGTTGGAAGGCTATTAAGAGTTTAATGAACGTTTTTATTATGTCGTAAAGCATGAAATTTGTTATACAGTATTTAAATCAAAATATTAATCTATCTCGTTAACACGTTAAAAATTTTCTGTTATTAAAATTTGGAATCATAATGAAACAAAAGTATTAAACATGCCATGAAAATATTATAAATAATATTACAGAGAGCATTACAGACAACTTTTATGGCAACTTTGAACATGAAAAATTTTAATTTTCCTCGTACGCGTATCTCTTGAATTTACAACATTTAAATTTACTGCACAATAAAGACGTTAATGAAATATTTGCGTCGATAAAGACGGTTGAGCTAATCCCGAGGAGCTACAATTATGGCTGAGTAATTCGCCGTAATATACTCAGTATGACATAATACTAAGTTAGAGCTTATCGAACCACGAAATGCAATTTCCAAATTGAAATGAATGCAAGAATAATTAATCGCATCTGAGAACCCAAATTACTAAGATAAATAAGCACGTCCTGAGAACATTCCCACACATGTATTCGATCTCCAGAATTAAGCCGAATAAGTGTACAATGAGCTATTGTTACTGAACTTCTCACAAAATCAGAATTTTAATTATTTTAATATTAAACAATATAGTATTAACATAAAAGTAATAAAAGTAATTTGATAAAATATGGAATATATTTGTATATTTGTATTAAATTATTGATATGATATAAATTTTGCTCTGGTACCTGAAGCATAAATAAAGAATATATCTTTTTATAATTTGAAAAACATGAAATTCAGAAAAAATTTCCATTTCAATTAATTATACCGTAAAAGAACATCGCAAATTTTATATGACACAACTTAATTGTTATATAAAAATCATTTAATAAAAAAACCTTCTGAGACCTAAACATATGCTTTCTCGCATATAAGAAATTGACCAAAAATGCTACAACTGACTTCTTTGTAAAGCGATCCATTTTTCTCTTTTAAAAGAAAATATTGCATTGTTATCTGACGTATGAAATCACGATTTTACGACAAAAACAATTTTTATCGTTGCGCCCTTTATGTCTTGCCTCTTTCAAAAGAACGCAAATAATTGCAATGATAAAATGCTTGTGACTTGAGAAATAATACGTTCAAAAAAGTTATATAAATATATTTGGATTCAATTTGAAAATATTATATAAAAACAACCATTTTTAAAAAAATAATATTTTTATACATTATATACAATAACTTGATAATTTCAGATATTGTTATTTTATTAAATATTTGTATTTATTAATAATAATTTTATATTTTTAAAATCATCTTGCTAATAATAATTGCTAATTACTTCGTCACTGATTGTTTTTGAACTCCTGAATAAAGAAATCAGAACTTATTCATTTCATTTGAAAATGTTATAAAAGTGATTATTATTCCATAATTTCAGAATTTTAAAAACGGATCATTTGCATAGTGAATAATTTTAAAAGAAAAAGTGTTGAATAAATTTTACAAATTAATAAGAGCCCAAAAAACTATAAAATAGGTTGGTGTTAATTAGAAAGCGATTTGAGTAAACTCAAGCATATGAATAATCAAATTTGCTTTTACGTACGAAATACAATTGCACCATGTATTTTAGCTTATAAATTAGACGAATTACGTTGCTATTGAATATTTATACACCTGCAGTGTGTCGATAAGAATACAAAGTATATAAGAATGAAAGTAATTAAATATCCAATCTCAAGCAAAATAAAAACGTGATACCTACCATTTAAATATAATTTTAATTGAATTTAATTCAAATAATAATTAATTAATAAGAATAGTTTATTAATTAAAAGCTATAAGTGATCTAAAAATAATTTATAAATTTGTTTAAGCTATTCTATATAAGTTTCCGGTAAACTAAATATTAATAAATATAATTTTGTAATATAATTTTAAATAAAGTGCGACAATAAATTCTCAATATATATCTAATTGAATTATTTTATATTATCAAAATTTATATAATTTATAGATGAAAAGTTGGTAACTTTTCAATTCATATGTATATGAATAGTGAATAAATGAATTAAAATATGGTTTTGGATGCAAATGTTTACCTTGTCCGATGAAATTACCGCGAACCCCATACTGTGCACCTCTCGCGAAAGTGAGCTAGTCGAACTCCACTGGGAGATCTATATACCATGCACTGTATAATATTATTGCCTCTCAAAATAAATCTAAACAAGTGAATAAATGAATAACAAAATGTTGTACAGAGAGTACAAACATTTTTTTGAGTAAACAACGGTAAAATATACAATTGAAAAAAGTATTAATCAACAAAATAAATAACTAAATAAGTAAGTAATAAAATACTAACTAAATAAGAAATACTTATTTATGAAAAGTATAAATTTGCAATTTTTGAATAAAAATTTAAATAAGACTAAATTTGAATGTCAAGTATTTTTAAATTTAAGCAATTAATTTTTTTATTTAATTGAACTAAGATATAAAAATTTCATGGAAAATAAATTGATGATATGTATACCCTATTATGATAGAAAGTTTAGCATTGATAGTAATAAACTTAATGCTGATGAATATGTGTAAACATGTCTTTACACATGCCTACGAAGGTGGTTTGAAAAGTCCGAGAAATGGCATCACTGACGCGTATCGAGGTCATGTTTAGTTAGTAGCATCTCTTGAATGAACGCACATCAAGTTTCAGCCATATTGGTCTATTTCTTTGTGTTTGGCATTCGTGTGAATCAAGGAAGTCGTGTGATTTTCAAGAAATGGACAAAAAAGAATTTCGTGTGCTGATTAAACGTTACTTTATGAAAGGCAAAATGCCTCAGGAGACTAAAGAGAAGCTTGATAAACATTATGGTTACTCTGCACTTCGATTAGAACGGTTTATAAGTGGTTTCAAAATTTTTGGACTGGTCATATGGGCACAAGTAACGCTAAATATTTTGGACGGCCTGTGGAGGTTACGACTCCAGATCTCATTGATCAAATCCATGATATGGTGATGGATGACAAAAACGGAATCGTGTGAAGTGTTGCAAGGATGGTTTGCAGCTGTTCCAGAAGAATCCGGAGGACTTTAAGCGTCGTTTCGATACTGTGGATGAAACATGAATACATTACTATACTACTGAGACCAAACAACAATCTAAACAATGGGTTACCAAGGGGGAATCTGCACCAAAAAAGGCGAAGACTATTCCTTCAGCCAGAAAGGTTATAGTGACTGTCTTTTGGGATTCGCAAGGGATAATCCTCATCGACTATCTGGAAAAGGGTAAAACTATTACAGGTGAATATTAGTCATCATTATTGGACCGTTTGAAAACCGAGCTACAAGAAAAACGCCCGCGATTGGCGCACAAAAACATCCTTTTCCATCACGACAACGCATCAGCACAAACCTCAGCAGTTGTGGTCGAAAAATTAATGGAAATATCAACAAACTAGAACATCGTTGGACGAAGTGTATAAGCTTAAAAGGAGACTATGTCAAAAAATAAAAAAGGTTTACCCCAAACACGTCAGTAATTTTTATTTTTGCACGGACTTTTCAAACACCCCCCGTATATTTACATAAATATGAATAAATAATAAATGAAAGACAACTTCCATTTTAATCATTTTATTCAGGCAAACATTTATCAAATATTTTTGATATGATCTTAATTCATAAAATTGCATCAATATGTTATTTAATACAAGCATTATCGGTTGTTTTTATATAATATAATAAATTATATATATATAATACAAATAAATTAATATAATTGGTGCGATTAAATTTTCTATAACTTTAAGAGTCGCAAAATATCTATCGGCCTCATGATCTGGGAGGTCATGAACCTTGAAACACTTCTAGTGTTTCTTCTATTCCTTAAGTTTTTTAAGCAATAGACAATGACGAATTGAGTTTTACAGATTATCATCGATGTTGCTAACATTAAGACACAGGACAGAGTTTTGACTACTTACTTCGGGAATGGATGACTTTCTTTCTCTTTCTCTTTTAAATGTAAATTCAATTTTATCAATCTTGAATAATAAATGTAAAATAAATGTAGTATATTTTTTTTAAAAATGTGTATATAATAATGACGATATTTGCGGATTATTAAGTTACATACTGAATAAAATAATAATAGAATATGCACTTAAATAAATTAACATTATGAATTATTATTCATATGAATATAACATAACTTATATTGTAATTATAAATAAGTCATACATATACTTTATTCATAAAATGTTTTATATTTGTAATAAAAATATTCTTGACAATACGAAAGCATTTGAGAATTAATTAATAAATAGTAATTTTAATACTATTAAATGATAACAAATTGAAACTGTACATATATAAATAAATGAAATTGGTTTAGTTAAATAAATTATATATGACAATTATTTATTTACATTAAAGTTATTCATGTTGGAAGCAAATTAAATAATATATTTTTTGAAAAATGTTTTAATAATTAAAATTAATTTGAAAAAGTTGTTAAAACAAATAAATACAATGAATCTAGCTCTTTTAATGAAAAAGATAACATTTATATATATATAAATACTTTATTATTTTTACACATTAATTATTTGATATATTGTACATAAGTTATTTAATTCCACGTTTATACATTTATATTTTAAATAGCATTATTACGTATATAATTTAATATATAATTCATTTTGTACTACTATTTTAAAAATACAAATACACAAGGGTTTTAGTCATTAAATAAATAGAAAATATCATTATTACTTAGTTAACTTTTCTTTATTTATGAAATAATCAAAGTAAATTATAACAAATACATTTTATTAGATTAATTATTTACATCTGAAATACTAAATAATATAAATTAGAGTATATTTTTTATATTAATCAATATTTATAAGAGATGTGGATTAAAATTACGAAATACGTTTTAAAATGCACATAAAACAAAATAATATCAGATTGATTAACATGTGTGTCAAATCATTTAACTCTTAATCCTAATTCTGTTGTTGGTTCTCGTCATTTTTAAACTATCGTATGTTGTACTGTTGGTTGTTTTGCTATTGCTGCTGTCAATCTAACTGAGAGTAATCC
>JABFPK010001662.1:0-11364 GCA_022817445.1 Habroteleia sp. ZL-2020
ATTAAAATCTTGCCCTTTGCGGAATTCGAACTCGGGACACTCGAGCTCTGAGTCGGACTCTTTAACCACTGAGTTACCGAAGACCAAAGTTATGTATTATAATCTATTAAATATTCTTCTGGGCGCTACTTAATTAGATAAGTTTATATAATTATAAATTATGTAAATGTAAATTATATAAATTTTATATTTTAAATTAATAAATTTTAAATTATTTATTTATTAAATATTTTTCAAACATCTTGTGTTGTTAGTAGAGTAAAATATTAAATTGCACTAAATTTGATAGCCCAGTGAGAATTTACTTGCCTGACCGAGTAGCGCTCAGAAGAATAAAAGATTATATTTGTGAGCAAGAATATATTTTTTTGTATATTACTTAAATATCTCTATCCAGACGATTTTGTTTCACACGGGCTCCTAAAATTCGAATCACATGTTGAAACAATTGGTTCTATTTTAATTTATTGTTTATTAGAGACTTACTATAGATTCAAACCATTATTATTTCGAGAAATTAATAATTATATAGTTTATTCTAATACGTTCATAAATAATCTTGGAAAACTGCAACAAAATTCCACAAAATTAAAATATACATTATGTAAATTTACTGAGTTCAATGAGTGTAAAATATATATAATATTTTTTTTGAATCTAGGTCAATAAAATGAAATATGCTGTATCATTATTAAATTGTGTTATAATAATTGACAGTAGTTGAAAATTACAAATATTTGAAAACTTTAGCAGTTTTATATGAATTATTTACAATTTACAGTTACTTAAAAATATAAGCAACTATATTTCAAATTGAATATAAGAAATGCATACGAAAATGATTAGAATTTGTATAAATTTCTTTGACAAACGCTTTCATTACTGGCTCGTTTAGCTATAGTCATCAGTGCATATAAAATGTATATAATATTATTTTTCCCTAGCTATATGTAGTTGGATATGCAGCGAAGCGTTAACTTCTTTGATATTGCTTGAGAACAATTATTTAATTTTCTAATTAAAACAATTTATTTGATTAGTACTAAATGTATAAGATATTTTTCAAAAATTTCATAATTTAAAAAATTCAAAATTTCATAATATAATTTTTTCGTGGAGTTATCTTCAACTAATTATAGTTTCTTTTCAATCAATCGAATTATTCCTACTAAATTTGCATTAGTAAACTTCCGCGTTTGTATGCAATAATAGAACTTAAAAAAGTTTCTCTAAATTAAAAATAAAATCGTTATGAAAAAGTATGGAAAGAATAATAGAAGACTGTTGAATAAAAAATGTTTAAGTTGATGTTGACTAATGAAGTCTGCACGAGTTTCGCGTTCCTTACTTTCGTAGTTCGATTGAATCGGCCTTAACTGCGGTGCGATCAGTAAATCAGCAAGAAGACGTCTGTTTTTGAAGCGATGTTCGCCTGCAAGTACATACGACTACGGCAAAAGTATCTTTTGTACGTTATCTGTTTCCGGGATATTTATTTCAATTCGATATAACATGGTCCCGACCTACTTCCTGGTTCAAAAATTCTCCACTGTTTGGCCATTTTAAACTTGCAACCATTGCAGCAGAACTGTTTTCATTCGATGAAAAGTTTAATGCTACGCTTCGCAGTCGATATGCATTTTGTCCAGTTTTTTGCTCTTTTTTCATTATTCCCGTAGAAAATGTCTAGGTTTTACAGTTTACGTGTGATTGTACTCTAAGAAAAATAGTCACGTTCTAATATAAAAAAAATTTCAACAAGAAAAATAATAAATAACGATATAAGAAAATATCCACATTGTACCAAAATTTATTTTTATACGTGCATTTGACGAGATTCAGTTTAAAATCTTGATTAATTTAAATGTTTCGAAAATTTAGCCTACTGCGTGATGTACATTAATTCAAACTGAATATTAAAAAAGAAATATGCCATTGAAAGGGGCATTTTCATAATATTATAGACGGTATGTAATTAAAAATGAAATTCCTTGAAGCTTACAAGCTTATTGTAAATTAGGTCACGTTTCCTAAAATAAATCCACGTAAATGGATATATGTTATCAATGTTTTGAAATTGGTTTGTAATTTACGAAAAATTGTTCACAACTCGAAAGTAGGAGTGTTTGCTGAAAATATAGCAATAAGATAAATGTATTAAAAAAGATGCTGTTCAAAATATTAAGTAGTAGCGGATAACGCAAAGCCGTAGATAGTATTTATTTTAAAGAAGAGACTACTTTACGATTTACTTGAATTAATAAAGAGTCTATATATAAAACAAAGATTTGAGTGTTACGATAAGCATAACTTTTCTCCTTTTTATAGGATTATCGAAAAAATCTATTTCAATTCAAATTTAAGCAGCGATTAAGTAATTTAAAAGTTCCACAAAACCAGCTGAGCCTACTTTCAGTTTAATTATGAAATGCAAATTAAATTTCATAAATTTAGATATGTACGTATATAGATTACTTATAATGAATGATTAATGAAATGTAATCAAACGCTAAAATGATTAAAATAAGTCTTTAAATCTTTAACAACATAGCTATATAAATATTTCGTTTGCTTACTTATTCGTTAAAAAGCTCTCTAAAATAGTGTGACTGGAATAATGCGTATAGTGGTGGATTAATTATTATTATTTACAACTTCTAAATAAGGGAGTAATAAAATAAAATATTTATAATTTTTTAAAAAATAATTTGTAATATTATGAAATTTATTAAACATATTACTCATTTTCGGGCAAAAAGTACATCATCACCAAAAAAATTTTTGCAATAAATAAAAAAAATTATAAAGTTTAATTTGAAAGTTACATTTCCGCTGCCAAATGATGTCGAATAATGGTAAAAGTATATGTACAATCAATGTGTAAATTCAAAACAGCGTTCATAATAAATTTCTGAATCAGATTCTTATTATTGGGGTGTTCGACTTTCAAGTGGGAGAATATCTCCTTCTCTCAAGGTCACGGTACCCTTTCCCCATTCCAGAAATCCATAAAATTTTCCGCGCGAACTGAAAAGTATTTTAAAAACTCTACATGAATTTGAAATCTTTTCGTAATATTGAGTAGCAATGTCGCATTCAATACTGTTTACACTCAACCACGAAACAACATCGAATACCTTTAACGTGAATACACCAATAAATAGAAGTGTTGAGTGAAGTGTGAATTCTATGCGCATGGTATGGAGATGCACTCTGAATTCCAGTATATATGACGTGATCACTGACAGAAACTATATATTTTTTTCTTAATCAAAGAAATCACGAAGCAGTATTCATTTTTATATAATTCTTTAAAAATAAGCTGTAAGCAGGAAATGTGAATCAAATTTTAACGAACTGATTATGCAAAAAGGAATGGCATTGGAGTTGGTAGTGCGCATCTGATCGATGCGATGGTAGCGCCGCCAGTGGTGGGAAGCCCGATGGTGGCATCCCTGCTCGCGGAGGGTACTACCCTTGGCGCGTGCTTTGCCCGTTACCCTTAGAAATAGCTGCTCCCGTGTCAGCGAGTCCTGCAAGGATTGCACAGGGATGCGTTTTGGGGGTGCACAGGGGAGATCTCTAATATTCTTAAAATCTAAAAAAATTGCTATGTTTAATATATAATTATAACAGATATTATTTATTAATAAATTTCATTTGATTAATATTATATTTCAATGCTCTTCTTTCTTATCATACTTTAAGTAAAATATTAGATCTTTTTACAAAAGTGAAATACACAATTCACTTTAAATAAAAAGAAAAGTTTAAAATTTATTATTATTTGTTTACTATTGTTTTCTATTTTGCACTCTTATTAATGCAAAAATAAAAATTAAAGAAACATACTATTTTGAAGCAACTAACTTAGTATTTGAACTCTATTGGGCTTTTAAATAATCTGATTTCAATTGCTGCAATCAGAATTAAATTATACCAATACAAGCACAGTTATCTTGAAATGAGATTTGAAATATATATGAATTTACAAATATATATGTGACTGACTTTTTTAATGGATATTTTTAAGTGAAAAACGTTAAACTAATGTAGCAAATATACAATGACAGCGAAAAATTGAGTAAAATGACTAACTTTGTTAGGAAATTGTGTGCATACTATAGAATATAAAACAAGTATACTTTAGGAAATGAAAAACATACTTAAGTATGTTTAAATCTTAAGTTGTGAATTATAGTAACGTGTTTACAATTATAATCAAGAAATTAAAACGTTTTTTCTATGTAAGGTAATATATCTACATTGTTCTTATACAAAGTTAGTAATCCGTTTAATTTTAATCATAAAATAAAATAACATTTTGCATTTAAACGTATTTAATTTGAATGAGAATTAATTTAAAAGAAATTAGGTCACTTCAATATAATTTAGATTTATTTCGTATCAAAACATCAAATTAACTTACCGATCAAGTAGAATTTCTCGGTTTCAATCAGACTGAGTGCGACTGTACCACATAAGTCCAAATTTCATTTTCTACATATTTATATTCGATCTACTCTTCCACATAATTTTTTTCTCGGTTATATCTTTAGCTATATTTTATCACGACCAAAAAAGCTCACTTTTAACTTCAAAAAATGATCTAATATTTTGTTGTAAGTGTACGTAAAATTTGCATTTTTACAAGGAAATAATAATTAGTTCTAATATGAAAGACGAATTGTTTTGCTTGTTTGACTTTGTAGTCATTTAATTACGGCAAAACTTTTTTGGGTGTATTCTTGTACAATTGCATGACAAATTTTTATTTGAAGAAAATCCTGAGGCGAAGTAATAAATTGAGTAAGATTGAGAATTTGTGGAGCAAGTGAATTTGGCTACGGTACTGAGGGGTTGGCTTCACATCCTCCCTTTCTCCATCTCCTTCCCTCCTCCCGATCTCGGTAGCTGTTCGTCCTCCTCCGTTCAGTTCCAGTCCGGAGACCGCCGAGAACGCTGATTTCTTTTCGCGTGGACGAGCCGCGTGTGTCTCTGTACCGGAATGAAGACTTACCGCGCCACGAGGAGTGCTTATTCTCGCGCTCCGCTAATAATCTCACTTTTCGTAACCAACCAACAAAGTTGTCCGTAATCGTCTACCAAAATGCTTGCGAAATACGTTCTACGCACTCTCGTACCAACGAAAGATTCACATTTCATTTAAATTTGATTACACACAGTTGTAAAATAAATAAATAAAATAACCATGTAGGACGCTTTAAAATCCAGTTGTCACAGTCACTGAATCAAAAATGTACGCCATATGTTAATACAAATCAAATCGTTCTGTATGCATTTGTTATTATTATAAATGTCAAATGACGATTTTAGGTACAATTGCTATAATAATGAAATTTAATATTGCATCATCATGATAGTAAAAAATGCACACAAAATTACATTAAACTCCTTTGTTATCTCATTATTGTCTACGATCTAAAAATACTGCTGTATTCAATGAATTTTAAAGTAATTTGATGTCAGAAAATTTTAAAATCCCCAAGCCATTTTACAGCCTAATTATTCAGTTCAATAAATACATAAAAAGAAAATTCTAAAATTTTTTTTTATAAAAAGAATTTAATGAGGATTAATGTTGAATAATTAATTTCCTTTTAAATTCTACGCAAGTGCTCGTTTACGAGTAATAAAAATATTATTAGTACAATTACTTCACATTAATTAGTAAACCTGAAAATCAAACGACGCAAAGTTAAAGAAATTTTTATTTGAAAAAATTAAAATAGTGGAAAATTTAATTAAATTTATATATTTCCTTGATTTAACCGAATTTAGTTTTTATAATTCATACATTTTCAGAAAAATTACATCAAATTTATAAATCAGCATAACGATCTAGTCTTTTTCGCGCTTAATTGCATTTCTTGTTACTAAGTAATTTAAGGTTGTAAAATCAAACATTCAGAACTAGTTGTCGATTTAATTTCGTGTTAAATTTAGTTAAAAAACTTATTATATATAGCAATTATATTAATCTTATATATATATTTATTCTGCCCAATAGGATAAGAATAAACAAAAACAACATTTGGTGTTGAAACGACTAATAATAATTATATCAAGTAAAATACTTATTGCAAATTATCGAATCATATTATAACAATCATTTTTAATATTTTATAAAAAATGCTTAAATTGAAATAGTTGTATGTCATTTGTTAACCTAAAGTGTAAATTATTCATGAAGCATATAAATCTCTTTCATGTAAACCATCGTCATATAAATTCGTTCGAGATTGAAGTACGTTCTCCACATCTCAACATGTTAAAATAAGCCCTTGCGAAAGATAATCATACTAAAAGAACATCGCATATTGCAATATAACATCAGTTTTTCATTAACTGAGATTTATTTCGACTTTTAACAGCTGATTTAACATTTGAAACCAAGTTTTGCCAACAAAAAATAAGATATGCTAAATTATTTTAAAATTTGCTTTAAAAAATTCTTATCAACCTTTTAAATGCTGCTCTATTAAATATCGTCAATTACATAATCTTACACTCATAAAAATGCTTTATTCCATGAAATAAGCTCGTTTTGGGTGCGAAATACAAATCTTTTTGAGTTAAATTGACAATTTCTTAGAGTGCTGAATACATTGAGGCAGTCAAAATGTGTATCCTATTATAATAAAATGTTTTTCAAGTTTCACCTAACCCGACGATATTGGTCTCGAAAGTATTAGAAATATATTCCTTAAAGTGCAATTCCGTGAAATCACGCAATTTAAAGCTTTATATACAAGTAGACATGTTGATTGTAGGCATTGTTTTGTTGCAAGTTATACCAAGTTCGCAACTTGGAAATAAAGTAGTGCAGTTTTTAGAGAGCGTGACACCCATGATGCTTTTGTGTTCAGTAAATTTATGCAAACAGTTGGCAATACGCCACACATTTCGGTTGCCACTCATTCGCACGACTATATATTTGTTAATTAATCATACAATAAAGTTAGTTACGTTTTACCCAAAATATTGATTTCATTGCACAGCGCACTATAATTCCAAAACTTAGTTTGAATATTATTAATATTCTCA
This sequence comes from Habroteleia sp. ZL-2020, assembly GCA_022817445.1. Lineage (NCBI taxonomy): Eukaryota > Metazoa > Arthropoda > Insecta > Hymenoptera > Scelionidae > Habroteleia > Habroteleia sp. ZL-2020. The sequence continues at coordinate 7,069 of JABFPK010001662.1, forward strand.
ATGCTTCAGAATAAAATTCTGTTTAATTTAGCATAATAAAAAGTTTAACGGAATAAAATTAATTTTGTTCATTGTATATATAAACTGAGAGAAAAAGTAAACTTATAAGTTACGAAACTTCTATGTTGGATTGAAAGAATAAAAACATTATTACTCACACATGTTATAGTTGAATAGAACAGTTAAAAATATTGATACGTGTAAAATTTGTAAGAGCCACAATTTTCATCTATCGTAAAGTAATCACAATATTAATAATTAATTAATTAAACCAATTATATCGTGAAGATAAGTAATACGGATTGTTATAATAATACGCGTGTCTGTACAAGAACAAAAATATTCAAAATCTCAGTGTAAAAAGGAAAATAAATGGAATAAAATAATAAAATTCACAATATCTTAAGATGAATTCATTAAGCCTTACATTTGATCCATTTTTATTTAAAATAATAAAGAACGCATACATTATAGCATAGGTTAATTTCATTAAATATTTTAAAACTGAAATATTTTAATTATATTAATTAAATATAATGAGATTTGACTTGTTTGCCTCATGAAATTAATTTGTACGTCGACTACATTAAAAATGAAATTATGAAATTAACATTCCATGGTTTCAATTTATTTATTAATTAATGCATACCAATTATCAAACAAATTGAAAACATATTGTATAATTTCAGATAAAATCTTAAGAAACAGAGAGACCTTTGCAAAAACATTAATACCGTTTTACCTTTACATTTAAAAATTTATCTAAGAGAAGAAGTAATTATTTTCAATTTAATACATACATTAGTTTCATTTAAATGATACCTTCAAATAACTCATTTTCCAAAAATAATTCACTATAAATATTATTGCATAATTTTATATCATTTCAATTTAATATAAGAAACGAATTTGTCCATATTTCATTAAATCTATCCAATTTGAACTAAAACCATCGACAAATATGTTATAGAAAATAGTAGTAATTTAATTTGGGATGTTCAATGTTAAAGTGCTATATAATGTAAAATTGTTAAAGTGAAAATAAAGTCGTGTTTGAATCGATGAAGATGTGGAAATGGTCAAGTTGACATTAAATAAAATGTAGTGGAGAATTCTGGCGGCGATTCGAGGAGCACGTGATCCGGCAGGTCCGGAAGGGCCATGGGGAAGAAAGCATGTTTTCCGAGCTGTGTAGGGAGACCCTGCGAAAAGCCGCTGTCTGCTACAGCTCAGGTCGTGCGGGAAGTTCCTCGCCATCACCTCCATCGTCTCCACCACCATCGCCGGTCAAAGAATCGAAGAGCCATTCCCGCGTTAATTCAGGAAATGCAAATAATTGCGGTTCCGACGTGCGGACCACTACGGATTCTTCCAAACATTGTGATTTTAGAGAGTACGTTAAACGATAATATGGCTTCACGTTTTCTATATTTAATTCAATATAAATATATTTTTTACAGAACGTAAATTTAATTTAAAACGAATTAGTATCATATATAAAGAAAAAATTAAAAAACATTATACAAAATTTATTCGAAATTACTGTACTATTTTACTATTCTATTTTCTAATTTACTGTAGATAGTAAAATAGAGATCCTTTCGACAAGAAATACATGTAATATTTTAAAAATTTCATTTGACGCTTATTCAAACATTATAGATTTTTAAATGTTTTCTGTCAATAGGGTAATTTTACTGTTACGTTTATTTGAACATTTTTTCTCTAGGTACGATTCATTTAGTGACTATTTTTTAATGACTATTTCTTGGAAAAATTGTGTCAAAAAAATAATATAAGCCTTAAGTACATTTCAGGAAAGAGTCACTACTTAAAAATCTCATACAGAGTGAAACTTTACTTACGTAGAAATAGAAAATGTATAAGAGTTTATGTTAATTTTGTCCTAGAGAGAGAAGTTTGTGCAAGTTTAAGAGCAATTAAAATGAATACATGAGAATATAGCTTAAGCACAAAATTGCCAGTGCATGAAATTATCCACCAATAAGAAACTAGCTAAAAATCAATCTATTTATATTTCAAAAATTAAAGTGGTCGTAGCAATGCCAATAAATATTTTAGTTTTGAAATAACTGCACAGAGAAAAAGTTAGAGTAAGTTTAGCAAACATTTTCTGGCCCAAGTAAGATATACTTGTATTATATTCATATTTTCTATAATTTATAAGTAAATGTATTATAAATTATGAATTAAAAGTCCAATTCGTATCGCAAATTATTTTAGAAAATATATCAGATATTGATATAATACAAGTATATCCTACTTGGCCTAGAAAATATTGCTAAACTTACACTAACTTTTTTCTCATTGTATAAACGATATTTAAAAAGGATCTCTATCAAAAGAACATTGTCTTCTTTTTGTTAATTTACACAACAAATACATACGTAATAAATATACTTTATTTGCAATATTTTAAAGCACATTATAGAAATGCAAACAAATAAAAGCGAATTTTACAGCATTGCCATGAATAAATGATATAGCCAGTAGAGTCGTTATTAGAAAAGTTTTTCGATAAACGAAATGTCACGGCTTAACCAAAACACGTGCTCTACATATATTTTTCTACAACAAAGTATGACTTTTCACGTGAAGATAAGTGACACAGTTTTATCAAAGAAGAAATTTATTTACTTTAGCATTATATATGTTCTGATGCAAAATCTATATCTTGAAAACATTAAGATATGCACATTTAAAAGTTAATAAAATGTTTAATTTTGCAGAAATGTTTACTATTTATAATAAATGTATTACAAATTTAAAGAAATACAAATCAATTTTTAGAAAGACGTGAAACTATAATCAAATAAACGATAATCGTATTAAAAAGTTACACTGTTGTAATAAAAAGAAAGTACCGAAGAATTATTCTTTCCAAATAAATCTGTTTTATTTGAATAACAATTTGAAGCGATTGTCGTTCGTTGGCCGTTAAATCGCGTATATGTGTAAAGTCGCGCTAGACGAAATATTCGAAAATGTGACTTGCGTCGACAGAAAACGACCGGCGATGCCAACTGACTTCAGTAGAAGATCACCCGTGCGTGAGCCCAGAGACAGCCGACGATACACTTCTTCAGAGCAATCGAGATCCTCGTCTCCGGAGAAATGGCGCGACGAAAATCGAGAATTCGATAGCATTAGACACGATTATTGGAGCTATTCTTCGGAATCCGAAGAATCGTCTACTTCCGATGACGAAGGTATTATTCAATTAAATCAATGCAAGTGATGCCGTTCCACAAAATTAACATTTCGAAAGTACAATTGGAAATGTTTAATGTCATTACATTCCGTCTATTAATTACATTACCGTTAAATTCGTTCAAATTTTAAACTCTTTAATCAGACAAAACTAATAAATGAATAATAAAGTGAAAGTGTGTTAACTATATCCAATAATAAATTTTATACAAAATATGTCTATTTGAGGTAACTGGAATCACGAATAATTTGAAGAAAATGTTGAAAATATATGAATTTGTTTGTCATGATAGATTGAGTTATTATAACTAACGGGGATCATTAACATGTATCATAGTTGTATACGTTATTATTTATTAAATATATCAATACGTTGAAATTATACTTGTTATCTGATCCAATGAAATGCTTAATAGAATGTAAATAACCTGATATCGGCCGTAGTAGTAGCGTTTTAAATATTTCAGCCGGTGAATTTATGCGCAAAATATCGCTGCGAGTGTGATGTACGTGCAAGCAACGTAAGTTGTGTTAGAAAACGTTTCTCAAAGCTACGTGCGGGAGCTCTAACATTGGCGTAATACTTCGACGCGGTCGGGGCCACTTGGGATTCCCTTCGGGCGGATTCTGCACGCGGTATATCGGAGTTGAAAAAAATGAAGTCAACAAAACTGTTTATGAGCTTCTTTTATATTATTTTTGCAATCATTGTTTCACGCGAATAAAATACATCTTGCTTATAACGTCGTTTTGTTTTACAACTTGCACGAATAAAGTGCATAATTTATACTCCACTTATACTGCCAATTTTTTTGAAATATTAAGTAAACTTAAACTACTATATGAAATTAATGTGAATTAAGAATTGCCATACTTTATAATTAGTGAATTATATCGTTTTTAATATATTCTTACATAATCAAAACTTTTTTATTGTTCAAGCTAATTTTTTATTCTAAGTTAAAGTGAGCATATACATATTTTTATTATATCACACACTGAGAAAAAAATGAGTGTAAGTTTAGCAATATTTTCTGGCCCAAATAGAATATACTTGCATTATAT
>JABFPK010001663.1:0-11360 GCA_022817445.1 Habroteleia sp. ZL-2020
AAATATTTGAATAATATTTAATAAATAAATAAATTATATAAGTTTTATATTTTAATCTAAATATTTATTTATTCTTGCCTGACGGAGTAGCGCCCAGAAGAACATTGAAAAGATTGTAATACATGATCATGAGTCTTCGGTAGTTCAATGGTTAGAGACTCCGACTCATATTCCGAGGGTCTGGAGTTCAAATGCCGCAGAGGGCACTTTTATGTTTTAATTATTATTTTATTATTAATTTTTATTAATAATATAATAATAATTTTAATTTTATTATTATTATTATATTATTAATTTTTTGAATATTACTTGAATGAAGTTTGAATACCGTCTGGATATACAGTCTGTATAGCGATCCTTATACAGACTCTATCCAGACTGATCATCCAGACGATATCCATACTCGATCCAGACTATTCTTTTCCACTCGGGACTTCAAAAATTCGGTATTTTTAGTGCATTTTAAAGTGGTGCGTTTTTTTCCGCGAGTGTAAATTAATTTTTCACTTTTTTTGTATATTTTATAATTAAATAAATTTGATTAGGAACATGGTGTATTTCGAAGTTAACTTTAACTGCAAAAGCATGTAAATTGAGATACAGAGTGCATAGTAAATCATTGCTGGTCTAATCTTCGCAGGTATACAGCCGCGGATTTTGTGTGTTGCAAAATTTACCTAGCTAATTCACCCGCCAAATTAATCCCCGAGACGCGCAAAGATCTAACACGGCCCGGTGTCTAATCTCGTTCAAAAAGTTTGTTCTCTCGACTTGTTGCGTTTCACCAATCGTCACATACATACCCTTTATTTTATCGACATTTCAAATTCGGCGTCAATACGCCTGCGCGAAAAATTCAAATCTCTTGGCGTGCTGATAATGACAATGTATCTAATTTATTAATCTCGTTTAATGCCTCAATATTGCCAATCGAAGTGATTCTGGCTTCTTTGGAAATTCGCATTTAGACATGGAAGTCTTTGGCACTTACACGAATCAATCAGACTGAGTTCAATCAAATTACATGGATGTATGTATGCATGTATGCAATTGAAATGTATGTAATTTGAAATTGAATGATCATAATTGTTGTTAAGATCTAATTAAGTTGCTTTAGATATTGTGAAAAATAATTTAATGTAATTTAGACGTCTTTACACTTAGTGCCGCCCCCAAACCCAAACCAATTAAAAATTATTTAAGAATTGAGATAATTATGCGTTAAAATTAAAATTTTTAAAAAACTACATCCGAAAAATCCCAAAAACGCTATTAAAGAATGGGAATGCTAGGCATACATCCAGAGAGCATCCCCACCTAAGTACCGATTATATAAATAGTTTATATATTATATAAATTAACCTAAACTCGGCATATTTAAGGACAGTTGTTTTTAGCATAAATCTTATTATCCAAATTATTTTGGAATAAACTTAAGTAAAACCAGGTGTAACAAGTATTTCAAATTTTATGATTTTTGCTAGCTTGTAATTCTGACACTGTAAAAAAATATAGGTGGCAGAGAAATATGTATGGCTTCTAGCTGCGATACCTATGCCTAAAATGTAATAACAATTCCAGTCTACCTATAGTAGGCATACAAGTATTATAATAGAAATTTATTGATGAGAGACATTTATATTGACCGTGCAGGCATACTGCATTTATATTAGTAGAGATATGGTTTGTTTAAAATAAAAATATTGCAGTAAATCTGATCTGGGCATTCATGTATTATTGGTTATAGAATATAATAAAAAGTAAATATATTGGATTGTCTGAATTAATTAAATAAAGAAAAAATATATTCTATTGTTAAAAAAGATATATTCAATATATAAATAATAATTCAGAAATAAATATTAATGAATGAACATATATATTTCACAGTATATATTAAAATAGAAAATGCTAACCTCAAAATATTGATAAAATGACAAAATCAAAATTAAGGTAGATAAAATTAAAGTTGAATAAATTAATAATAATTGGGTTAAATCTTTTAAAAAATGCAAACAATATATAGATACAATAACAATATAAAAAAACAAATAAATAATTTTATAACTGAAACTTTCTCATCAATATACCCCGCTCACTGGCATAGTTTTATGCCTATCGCAACAAAATAGTATTCCAAATTTACATATATAAAATGCTTAGTATAGATATATTTTTGTAAGAATACTGGTATGTCTACTATTGTGAAAACGTTGTGTTTAATTTATTTTTAATCTTCTTAAGTTCAATTGTTATTTATATTTTACTTATGAGTATATTTTTTATAGAAATTAGTAGAAACAAATTTACTTGTATTTAATCGAGTAATATAGAATACTTTACAAAATAATTTAAATCTATTTTTATAATATTATTATTTATTATAATTTCTTAAAATTCGGTTACATATAATTTATTAATTATAAAAATCTAATTTTTAAACAATCTATAACAAAAGATTAAATGTAGTAAAATAAAAGTTATCTGTATATTGAAATATGCAAATCTTAATGGTGAACCAGCTAAACAATTTTACAAATTTTTGTCTTGGAATTTCGAATATATCTTTAGAATGCAATAATAAATTCGAAAAATATGACAAAAAGTTACATAGCACAATGTTCAAAACGTTCATATAATATTACATATTTTTAATAACTTAAATTTCATTTTGCTATTTTACAAAAAAATGAGAAAATATAATTTTCATTATATATAACTCTGATAATTATAAATATAAAAAATGTTATTTTATAAAATAGTACATTATGCGTCAATATTCCGTCCACGTTAAATATCATATTTTTGTAGCAAGTGTACAAAGTACACTGGTTTTTAACTAAAGAAAATATAACCTAACTTGTGTATATGACGCTACCAGAGAACAAAAAAAATTTATAAATATAAATATGTTTTGTGTCTTGGGGTTTTATAAGCTTCATTATTATTTTAGTACAAATATAACTTACTTTCCTTCAGTTGCATAGACATAAAAATCAGTTTCTCGTACTTGTAATAAAAATATTAGTTACATATTGTTCTTATTGAAATTCCAATTTTACTTTTTAATATCATAATTTGATACTCTCATTTTGTATATTGCAATATGTATTAAAATTAAATTAGATTCATTTTACATTTTCATTAAAATCCTACAATCTGAGAAATAGCTCATGTATTTTCAAGCGTATCCCATTGGTTTGTGAAGTCCCTCAATTCATTTTACTCGCTAATTAATTTATATAATAATAAAATATTAAATATTCTTGATATAAACAATTTAATCTTATTAATTATATAATATAATATTAATTTATAATAAAAATGATATATAATGATAATTATAAAAAGTTTATTAAACATTTAACATGATTATTTATTAAAAATAATAAATAAGGAAGTGTCTACTCCCACAGTAGTGCATATATATATGAGTGTATGTAAGAATGTACCAAGGTGTATACGCAAGTGTACTTAAGAGTTGAGTACACTTTGGTATACTCGTGTATGCTCTCCTGCCCCAATAGTGACTTTCTAAAAAATATATATCAAAATTTGCACTATGAATATCAACCAACACATTTTAAATAATATTTCTGTCTACAAGATAAGATTTTCATGGATTCTATATAATGCATATACATGAATACATTATATATTAGAATGCATTTACAGAATTTTTGTTTGAAACTTCTGTAATCATAAATTTACATGTCTCATGATTAAATGTACGAATGTTGAGCGCTAGGCAACTGTGTCATTTGCATTAGAGCATGTTTCTGCGCATAAGCTCTTAGACGACGACAGGAACACATAACAAATTATTCGTAAAGTTGACATTAAGTTATAACGCGGTTAATGGTCCAATCGTTCATCTGGCAGATAACCACGTACTTGTCTCTTATATTACGTATTTATAATTTTATGGTTTTAATGATTGCATACCTGATTGGCTTTGTTAATTTGCTTTTTAAGCCCTGCGAACGCCATTTTGCCTTTGTAACACGTTAACTCTTGATGGAAATAGATTTTATATCTGAAAAAAGTAGACATATTTGAATTTAAAATTTAATTTTTAAAATGAATTTTATTAATATGAGAAAATATAATTTAAACGTAGATTTACTATTAATATTTATAACCTCTTATTCGAAGAATTATTAAAAATGTAATTTTGTAAAATATTTTCTTTTGTAGAAAGAATAATTTTTCGGAATATTTAAAAATTTGATAATGCTACTAAAGTAACAATAGAATATTAATATATATTTTTCATTGAAATTAATTTGCTATTCAAATACATTATACAAAATTGTATATAAAATAAAAGTACTCCATCTTGTTCATTTTAAATTATATATCACCGAAGTTGATTTAATTTATAAATAACTGATATCAGAAAACTAATATAATTATTTTAACATAACTTAAAAATTATTTGACTATATTATTTAAAATTGAACGAGATAAAAAACTTTGATATTTAATTTTAAATTATATATTTCAATTTATTTTAATTTAAATTTTAAAAACGATTTGCTGTAAAACGGGAATTTAACAAAATTTTAAAAAATATATAACTAAATGTGTTTAAAAACCGTAATATAAGTATAAAAACGTTTTATTGGTATAAAAAATTAATCAAGCTACATAATTTTAAATAAAAAGAATATACTTCCTACGTGAAAGTTCGTATATAAATATTGCACTCAGTAGAATATATTATAACAATAGTGTTAAATAATAAAATATGAAAAGGTTTCATATAATTCTAGAATAAATAAATCTTCACTTTAGCTTATAATGCATTTAAGAGAAATAAAAATATAAAGTACCATTTATATATATTTTAACCTATAAGTCCTTTAATCAAAAGTAAAAAAATAAAGTAATACAAGTCTAGGCTTGGTACGATATACGACCTGTTTTACCGTAGTTCTAATCGACTTAATGAGAATAAGTGTTCGCTTAATAAAAATAAATGCTGCCGATCCTGACTTAACTCTTCTGTTCGACAGCTATCAAAGTTAATAAATATATATACAATAAGAAAATAATTATTTCTTAATCATTTTCATATATAAATATATGTATATATATTTATTTATTCTACTTATATATTAAAAACTATTTCATCTATCTTGTATTTTTGTTTTTCTTAATTAAAAATATAAACAAAATTTTTAATTTGTATTATTATAAATGTATAATCAAAAGAATTTATAAAAATTCTAAAATAAAATATATATTATATATTAAAACTGAAAAAAGCATATTGCAAAACACACAGTACTGGAACAAATTAGTTTTATCGTCGAGTTAAGATTGATTTAATTCTGCTTTTATTATGCTTCTATCGCATTTTTTGTTTTATCTTCGTTTTCCACAACGCCCTCATACTAGGTAACTAAATGATTCCTAATTGATAAATGACTAAAGCTTAGACCTTTACTCTTATTTATCTAACGCAATAGTCAATTAAAAAAACGTACTTCAAATAAATCTAAGTTATTTAATTTGAATAATTTCAATCAAAAAAAAATTTTGATAAAATAAACGTTAAATAAAACGTTGAGCACCACAACGTTTTTAATTAATTTTTCTATATGAAAATCATAGTAATAAATATTTCCAAGCATCTCACTATATATATATGCCATGTTCTTTAACTGACAAAATTAGAAATTTGTGAGATCCTATGAGGTTATCCAGTATCAAAATGTATACTAAGAATTATTACATATTTATTACTGTACTCATATACTATGTATTACACGTACTATTGTAAAAAGAATAGCACGAACGGCAATTATTACAATGCAGACTATGTGAACAATCTATCTTGTTAAATAATGTACTGTTAATTTTACAGTCTAGACTGCACCTATAACGATCTGAACTATATGTCATAAATTATACCAAAAGCAGTTTTATCTATTTATGTATGACTTATTTTCTCAATTACTATGCATTGTAGATTTATAATTGATGTATATTAAAATCTCATAATTATAAAATATTGTTTAATTATAAAACAAAATAAAACCATTTAAACAAAACCTATATGTTTTTTAATTTTTCTGAAAAATCAAACTGCTAACTAAAACGGTGTACAAATCAAGAGATTGATTAATATTGTTTATTTATATCTATAACAATATAATATCAAAGTTAAGACTCAATTGAGGATATTTTATGGTCATACCATGGCAACCCTATTTTTCATTTAATGATTCCAAAAAACAAATTTTCAGCATTAACATAGCTAATGATGAATTGCCCATGACCAAAATAGAGTTCTGTTAATACTACAGCATGACGCCGCAATTTCACAATTGACAAAGTAATTTAAAAGTACCAGTTTACCATTTCTATATGTCGTGTGGTTCCAGCAGATACAAATGAAATTTTGAGGACTTATCTTCAAATGTATTCAACCAATTTCAATTTTGATGCATTTTAAGAATTTGTCGCCACAATAAGTGTAGTGCATCATCAGTCAAAAATAAGGGATACATTTTTTTCGATATTTCATAAAAATACGAATCAATATGATAACGCAAGTATGTATCTGAATTATTTATATTTACAGCAGCAGTCGTATGATTTATTATCAGAAAAACGTATAAACAATCGGAGACCCTTCGCATTTTGTAAAGCTGAGTGGACTGCAATCCTTACTTAAATTTCCCAATTAAACTTACCAGTGTCAGAGACAGGACAGATAAATTGTTTTTTTAATAATTTATGTAAAAAGGGAAATTTCCAGAAAAATGTTTTCAAACTATGATATGAAAAAATATAAAACATATACATCATATATCAAAACACAAATTATATAATTATTAAAATGTCGGTAAGAGAGAGAGAGAGAGAGAGAGAGAGAGAGAGAGAAAGAGGATCACTTCAGAAAGAAAATTATGTTTATAAAATATGATTATAACTCTTTACAAATTTTAATAACATACGTTAAACATAAAAAATCATTAAAAATATATTTTTAATTTTGAAAATTTAAAATATATATTATAAGGGAGATTTTATCTCTATAGTAGAGCATTTTAGATCTTTCAGTTACTCAGATGAAACAATCAAAGCTTTAATAATATAAATTTATAATTTACAAGAAATTGAAACTAAGTTTATGATGCAGAAAATGCGCTTTATTTTATAAAACCGAGTATAATGAGAGAATATATATATTTCAATACACTAACATAAACAATTAACTTAATAATGCTAATTTAGTTTTTATGACTTTAATGTTTAATTTCAGTACAACTAATGTAACTTGTTAAAATTGTTATATTCGTGGGTATAAATGAGTTAAATATCAAAATAATATGAAGTATAATAGAAATATAATATTGTTAGCAACTCTATTTATATATGTCTACTTATATGAATCAGTGTTAATAAAAATGTTACATTTTTTATGGAAGTCATCAATGAAAAATAATTCATTGATTATCAAATCAATGAATAGCAAAAGTATATGTCAGCATTATGATTACATTTAAATAAATATAGTAATGATATTATTTATATTGAACATTATAATTAAAGGTACAAACTTTGATTTACCAAATTGTATTAGAACATAGAACTATTCACAATAAAAAGGCTATTCATTCTTATTATCTAAAATCTTTTCATCATCAGTGAAATCGATTTTCCAACTCCATATGTCGACAATTCCGTTTTTAGGGTACTTAAAAACAAAAACGAATCACCAAACACCGTTTCTTCGTAGAATACATTAACAACTTATTACAACTAAAAAAAAACAAAAAATTTTTGCTAAAAATGTAACACTTTTTACAATTAAATCGAAAATTTATATTGTAATTAATATAATTTATTTGATATTTAATTGTTATAACATCCCTCTATTGTGGTGTCATTCTATTAAATATTTTATTGTATACTCATAGTCTTAAACTTTTATTTTACTGTATACCTATTGATTATAAATTTATTATTAATGAAGTCACTGGAGTCACTGACACGATTGAGTTCCTTCTTTTTATTTTGCTACAAAATGTTTGAATTTATTGAATGCAGGAAAAATATATCATAAGCATTTGGTGAGCTAAAGCTGAAATGATGACGATAAATTTTTGGCACGTGTTGGTACGCAATAAATAAGTAATATACAGCATTTGAAACTGTATATTTGGTACACAAATCAAGCGTACATAAAACTCATAGATATGACGTCTTGTGGAATGACACCGCAATAAGATTACTATATAGTATAGAGTAGTAGTTTCAACGTTTTGAGTTCAATAGTATAATGCAGAATTTCGTCAATGTAACAAAAACAAAATATATTCAATGTAGTATTTTCTAAACATTTATTTCTATTCATATTAAGAGTTACTTTTTATGAGTAAAATTGTACAATTATTTTTAATAAATAATTTAAATTAGTATAGCCTATTACTATTTTTTAATACCGTATGTAAATTGTTAAACAGAATTGTTTAAATTATAAAATAAATACAATTAAACAAATGTTGCGTTACCTTTGTGTACGTTATTGTGTGACTTTATTACAATATTTCTTTATGAAGAAATATACGGAAATGTGAAACAATACTGTTGAAATTTTAAATTACATAAGATGCATAAATAACAAGAATCAAATTATAATCTGAAGAGGCTGCGGTACTTGTTTTCAAAGCAGAAAAATAAATAATGCATTTCCTGATTTGTTTGTAGCATTTTTCAATGAATCTATTGTATAAATCGTATACAAATTAAAAATATAATTAGAATGATATGATAGGTAAAAAGTATTAAATTTCAAATTAAACTCAACATTGATAAATAATAGAGACATTATTTTGTAGCAAAATATTTTACTTGTAGAACTTCAAAAAAGATATAAATACTTCAAGAAAAATCTACACTAAAATAATTGTTTCATCCTAATAGATAAATAAAAATACCTATCTTCATCTATGTAAATTAAAAAAAAAATATTAACGATATATAAAACAAGTTTTATCATTTAAATAATCAAATTTAAGTGTTCGTTTTATTAAATCTAAGTAAATTTTTTATTTGATTGAATTACACTTTTAACTAAAATACAGAATGTTTTTCTGAATTACATAAAATAACACAGATAATTATATTTTACTAAAATAGATAATTAGTTTACTTGTTGCAAAGACAGATAAATGCTTTATCTAGAAAACGTCTACATATTCCTTTTTTCAGTATATCAATGCAACAGAAGCATTTCTATTTTATATAAATAATACATTAAACAATATTATATAGTTTGATCAAGATTTGATCAACTTTGAATGCAAATGACTTTATTACTCAAAAAAAATAATTGCAGTCATTTTGTTAGATTGAAAAGAGTATTTGCATGAAAGCGCTTCATAGAAAACTGAAACAATAAAGGAATTCGAGAATTCGCGGGGTGTTAATGTGACGCTGCCTCGATTCAGAGTACTTGCATTTTTTACATCGGTTTTTGCTATGGCTTCATACCTACAGTGACATTTAAAACTAAAGACTGGTTCTTGACTCATAATTCTACTTATTTGATTTAACTCACCCGAAGACTTTTATATATAAGTCAATTAACCTTCCACACCCTAATTAAATCATAATTGTTTTATTTAATGGCACGCGTTATAAATTATACCAATAACCATTTCTTTGTGTTATCATATTATCAAAAATGTAAACTGAGTTTTATCTTTGAGCTCAGAATTGCCGACAACGCGAATTTCAATTAGTTTTTTTGACTGGGAAATTTAATATTATATCCAATTATGTTTTTATTGTAATAAATTATAGGAAAAACTATAGAATTCTCTTAATACAAAAGGACGAGTTTCAAAAGAAATTTACGAATGATTATGAGTATGACTAATGGAAAAATGATAATTTTGTTTGAATAAGTATCATCTGGTTTGCATAAAATAAAAATGTGGTGATACTTGGATCAGAAGTTTATGGTTTTTAATATTGAAATTACGAAAGCGTGTGTTTTTATGTGCAGTAACTGGACCGAGTTTACGACTTTCATTTAGTCTTACTTGTCAAATCACTAATTTACTTTTGTTGTGCAATGGGGTCGATGCGAGACAACGAGTAGGGAATGGCAGTGCAATGGCAAAAGTCTGGCCTCGTAAATTATTTTAATGAAGTATGTTGAACTTGCAGTTGCATAATATTTAGCACATTAATGACACATTAAAGCAATAATTAAAATTCATTATTAAACTAAATGAAGACATTTGGTAAAATAAACTTTAGCAATTTTATTTGTTTAATAACTCTTAATGTAAACTTAATCAGTTAAATTATAAACATGGAGAACTGTTTTGAAATTTCTTATTCTAAAATTATTTATTAACACAGGCAAAATAAGTCTAATAAGATTGAAATATGTTGAAACAGAATTTCCATTTCATCTTGGGAAGCGTAAAGGCTGAAAAAAATATTGATTTCTCAGAACATTCGGCCAAGAGAAGTGAATATCAATAATTGTCAGGTACTTTTAAAAATGTTAACCTATATAATTAGATATCGAATAATATTCATATCAAAATACAAAAATTTATCGGCAAATTGTGCAGCCATCCGCGCCTCGTACCAGATACAATAAAGAATGAATTACTACTAAATACACATCAATTATTGATCTACATAAACGAATAAATTTTGCATTTTAATTAAAAGTTGAAAATGACGAGCGACATGATTTTTCTACAAATTTTTTTTTTGAAATTGGGCCATAACTTGGTGTATTCTTTAAACCATAAAAATTACGCGACTAAAGTAATTGTAATTTCTAAGTTATATGTACTCTGGGTTTTTATCATCAGGGTTTTAAAGTTCCGAATTTACAGTATAATTGTGATTATTAATAAAACATACCATACTATATGGGTTTATTAAAATTTGAACCAAAGCAAAATTGAATCGGCGATCTGTGAACAAGCAAGGCCTCCATCTGCATTGCATTCGTCGACTAGAATAGAATTTTGAATTGAAACGAAACAAGCAAATTAACGAATTTTGTTCGGCGTTCATTTTCGCATAGAAATGGATTAAGAAGTTAAAGTTCCGCACAGGATCGGAGTTAATAATTTGAGTGGATTAGTCAATAATGCATTTGTCTCGCGAAGAGCATTGCGCATACAATTTCGCTGACCATTTTATAGTTGTCCCGTAAGTGCATTTTATACTTTCCATTTTGAATCGATCAATTCCGTTAGCGTGCATTTTCCGCTTACGAGAAGACCATGTCATGGTCACACGTCTATTTATCCAGCATTATTGTGTTTACCGAGCTGCCGTCGTTGCGGATTCGTACGCATATTTAAACC
>JABFPK010001665.1:0-11354 GCA_022817445.1 Habroteleia sp. ZL-2020
CAGTAATCGAACTCCATAAATGACATAAAGATAAAAATTACTGTTTTTAACAGAAATAAATTCTATTTTATGAGTTTATTTTACGGTGAAGTGTAGAAGAATTTGCTGTTAAAAACAGTAGTTTTTATCTTTATGTCATTTGTGGAGTTCGATTACTGTTTAAACAGTAATTATTTGCAACACATTTTTCTCAGTGTACTAGGGTAAATATATATATTTAAAATACTATCACGTAATATGCGTGAAATATATACTTATAATCAATATTTTTTTTTATATTAATACATTATACAATCAATTTGTCTTCTGAGAGAAGAGCACTCTCACTGACAAAAGCATTACCAAACGATTACATTCGAGCTACCGTAATTCGTGCTCGAAAACGCGCAACTTAATTTGCTAGATCTGCTCGTAGTTGAGCATGTTACTTGAAACACGTGGAAATAATTAACGCGTTACGTCGCGTCGTCAAAGGAGGGCGGAGTTCAATTTCGACGACGGTGTCTATCGATGAAGACGAGGTCGATAATGCATCGTCGTCTACGCGCGCGTACCCGTGTCGCTTGCAACGTACCGTTCGTCTCCTCGCGCGCTCCTTTTGTTCGCAAATCTCGCCCGAGGGGGTTGCGCGCTCCACTCCCCACATTTTCGAAGCGAATTTTCTCTCGGTAATAAGCCGTAGTCGCAATTCCATAACACGACGTCATTAAATTATGATCAATTATTGATACTTTTACAATTTGCATCGAGTTTATTAACGATGTCAATATGCAATCAATAATGTCCGTTATTATGTTGAGGTCAGGTACATTGATACTTGCAATCAAATTAATATCGCGTTGAGTTTTCAAAAGAAACGGTTATTCATTTTTAAAGGCAAAACTTTATTTTGATTTACATTTAAAAAATATACTTTTCAAGGAATTTATGTTCATATTGAATGTGGTTCCACTTGAAATTATTCTATAAGCATATAATATGTCACTATATATGTAGTATATATGTAAACATATATGCCGCCATATATGAAGCATATATATAAACGTACATGGAACATACATACAACATATAAGTTTCATCTATTAATGGTTACATATAATTAAATATACATGCGGCATATATGGATACATATATAGAAATCTATCAATATATATGGTGTCATATATGTCACATAATGTACCATATATATAACACATTTGAAACAGTTTTTTTCATTTTTAAAGGTAAATCTTTATTTCGATTTACATATAAAAAATATACTTTTCAAGAAAATTATATGTTCATATTGAATTTGGTTCCACTTGAAATTATTCTAATAAATTATTTTGAAAAATTTGTAACAGATTTAATAATGAAATATATGTTAAAGAAAAAAGTAATAATTTAAAATTTGGGAATAAAACATTTTAATGTTGTTATAATTTTTTGTTGATATAATTCGTTGTTTATTTTTGTTTCATAATTTTTGTTGTATTTTTCATAGCTTTTTTTTATATTCAAAGATTTTCCTCGGAGTAATTTTCCAGAAGGTTGAAACCTTCTGGTTTTTCTTAACCCACTTACGACCAATGGAAAGTCTGAGTTATCGACTATTTCCGCGAGTCCTTCGCGCTGCCAGGAAATCGTTGTTTTCCTATACGAGGGACAGTCGTCGACGAGCTTTGTTTGACTTTGATTCGATACTTTCACTAATGGAATTGAAGCACGCGAGGCGAACGCGCGTCTCAAGTGCATAGCGCAGAAACTACGCCACTCGTTTAATATCATTTTCCCACGAATTCACAGACGGGGTTGCACATACATTAATTGCCGTATCGTAACCAGCGAATTGATTACCAACGAGATTTATCGCGCTTTCAATTAACACTATATCCTATCGGCATTAAAACTTTTTCAACCTACCTTGATTCCTATCTTCAAAATGTCTAAAAATATTTGCAACAAATTTATTTCAACCCCAATTAACAATTCGTTTTTGGAAAATTGTTTATTGAATGCAAAAGTTACCATTCGAATAGTAAAAATAACGACGTCCGAAAATGAAATGCCCAATGTAAAAATATGTCTCCATATATATATAGTATATATGTCCTCATATATGTAGCATATATGTCTCCATAGATGTAGCATATATGTCTCTATAGATGTAGCATATATGTAAACATATATGCCTCCATATATGTAAATTTATGTCACCATATATGTAAATATATGTCACCATATATGAAGCATATATGTAAACATATGTCACACGTATGTACCATATATGCAACACATATGTACCATATACGCAACATATATGGTGCCATATATGTGGCATATATAAATGTTTGGATGAGGTGTTTAAAACGAATTAATCACATTTCAAATTTCTCACGTAAGTTTGACTAGCATTGATCATTTTATTATAGTTTCGTCAATTTGCATGACTTTGCGTTAGATTTACTGTAAAATTTGTCTGAGTAGACGTCACTTCGATGTCACTTATGTCACGCTTGAGTCCTCTCCCAAGATCAGTAACGGTTTTTCTTCGCGACGACGATTTTTCATTCGCTGAAACAAAGTGCCTCGCGTCGCTTCTGCAAACGATTCGCATACATTTTTTTGCGCCGAGTAATGATGTCTTTACGTCGTGAGTTGAGACGCGAATGAAAACAAATGGGATTTCCATTTTTGCGTTGCCAGGAGAATATTGTCATTTTGCGTACGTGCAAATAAGTGTGTTAGACCATCCGTCGAGATTTTTACTGACATGTTAAATTCATTAGTTGGGAAATCAGGGATATTTATAACAAGACTCGCTAATTGAATGCCTTCTTGCTCAACGATTTGTTTTATTGTTAATGAATGAGCAAATGATGGCTATAAGTATTAAAAATGCGCAGTTTGTAGTTGCATTAAGTGGACGTAAAAAGATGCTTTGTGTGGTGTGACAAAAGAGACTTAAGAAATTGAGATTTATTTAACAGTTTCGTAACACGGAGGCTCTTTTATAAGAAAAAGTTCAAAGCCTAATCAATATTAAACAAATATAATATAAAATTACCATTAAAGTAATTGAGAAATAGTTTAATTAATGGACAAAAGCTCTTGTTGCTGACTCTAAATCAAACCGATTCTCCACAATAAATATCAACAAATCAGACTCGAAAACTTAAAAAATATATACGAATTTATTCTCCAAAATCCAAAAAATTGGAAATTCTACGTCACAAATTTGAAAAACTTGAGATAACCCAGGTAGAAATGAAATCGGGTTGGCCACATTACAAACGTGGCCCTGGTCAGGATAAAACATGGTAAACAAGATGATATAGTTTTCCATGTCGGGCCCACACGCCAGGTTCATAACAAATAACACACCATGCACTAAAACCACATGTAACGCCGAACAATGTAGTGGCCCCGAGCAGGAATGCCCTATAAAGGGCCTTGATATGGATTTACTTAAGGGACCATAGCTGAATACCTTCAGATAATCGTAAGACGGTTAAATAATATGAACCTAATCAAATTATCCCGGGCCCATTTTAGGACCAAATGTGGTTAAGAAAATAGGCTTCCCGATCGGGGCCAATTTCATGCCCGGCGTTGCACATGCACATGGGCCCCGTACTGGTGGCGTGGATACCAGTTCAAATTTCTACTACACTGAGAAAAAAGTTAGAGTAAGTTTAGCAATATTTTCTGGCCCAAGTAGGATATACTTGTATTTTATTCATATTTGCTATATTTTATAAGTAAATATATTATAAATTATGAATCAAAATGCAATTCGTATCGCCAATTATCTTAGAAAATAAATCAGATATCGATATAATACATACAAGTATATCCCCCAGTTAGGCTAGAAAATATTGCTAAACTTACACTAACTCTTTTCTCAGTGTAGGGAATAAATAAAGTTATTCCTCCAACATTGAAATTCCAAGAAAGTCGGCAGAAAGAAGGGTGTAATGTGTTTCTGGGCAATACAATTGCGCAGAAGGAAAAATTGAATCAAAATAAATGAGTCGGCCGTAACCGAGCGAGTTTTTCTCAAATAATAATCGCGACCTAACCCAGATGGAATTAAAGTGTGTCGGTTTTAAAATGTCAAGACATGCTCCAGATTCATTGTCCGAACAGATATTTTAAGAGTGACAACGTGACCGGTGAAATTGAATACGCTGCGGGCGATGCACGCCATTGCTGTTTTGCATAACGTAAATTATGCAAGGCGCGACGAAATTCGCGAGCCCGTGAAAGTCGAAAAGTTCGAGCTTTTTGTCATTAATTGCGCCGCGAAGCATTGATTAATTTACAACGTCATTAAACCTTTTACGGACGACAAAAATCGTAGCCTAGTTTTGTGCAAACTTTCATTTATATCGAAGCACTCGAGCCATTTATATATGCTCTCCCATATAACTAATATATATATATATATATATATATATACATAGTTTTAGGTATCAGCAGTCGCACGCTAAGCACGTACCATATATGAATAAATGAATTATGCTAATTAATTGGATAATTTGTTGTATAATCCGCGGCATTATCTGGAGCACATGTTTTTAATGGAGTCCGTTTTCGCGGCTCAAAGTACACCAGCACAATTTTGTGATTTCTGCGCTGATTGTTGCAAACAATAGTAGCTCGCTTATCTGAAGATAACTACGAAATTGGGATCACAAATCATAGATAACGTTACAATGGACTGCCGAACAATAAAGTCTTGTTTGCATCGGCACAGAAATTGTAGATCAAATTTTGGAGTAATCGATATTAAAATTACCAATTTCGTTACAGCGGCCGTTGAAACGGTCGCCTCTCTCGCTTGTACTTTTGATTAGTTTTTCAATTTGAATACTAAAGACAATTAAAGTGGCAAAAATTGCTAAAATGCTGCCATTGCGGAGACAAGTGAAACTGTTATCGCACACTCGTTGTTTTCTCTTGACTTACCGAGGCATAACAATTATAAAAAGTTTTTTACAATCGCCATAAATTAATGCATCGCCAAAGCCTGTACTTCCTCAATATCTATTTCTCTTTGAAACCTTTCATTTCTCAACCTAGTTCTGTCATTTCTTATTTAGGAACGAAAATTTACAACGACGAACAGGCAACTTTGCCCCGCAGCTTTAAAAATTATATATATATATATATATTATATAGATATAATATATATATATATATATAATACGTAGCGGGTGTAATTAATGAATTTAACTAACCGCAATAACACTGTCAATTATTTACATTACGAGCAAGTGCGTTACGTAATTCTCGTGAATCGACCGTCGAACGTTTACTTTCCACAAGTGGGCCACCATCCCCGGTAGAAATGAAATCGGGTTGACCACAATACAAACGTGGCCCCGGCTAGAATGAAATATGGTAAATTGCATGATAGTTTTCCTTTTCAGGCCCACGCCAGGTTCATAACAAATAGCACAACATGCCCCAAAACCGCATGTAACGCCGGGCAATGTAGTGGCCCCGAGCAGGAATGCCCTATAAAGGGCCATAAAATGGATTTACTTAAGGGGCCATGGCTGAATACCTTCAGATAATCGTAAGACGGTTAACTAATATGAACCTAATCAAATTATCCCGGGCCCATCTCAGGACCAAACGTGGTTAAGAAAATAGGCTTCCCGATCGGGGCCCATGCATATGGGCCTAGAACGATTTGCGTACTGGCGTGGTACGATTGGCGTGGATTTCAGTTCAGGGAAATGTTTTAGCCTGGTCCAAATTTCTACTAGGAATTCATTCATTTCATTTCTACTTTTCAATTCATAATCCAAATCTAGAAACCCATGGAAAAATATACAAATGGCCCAGTACTGGCCCAGTACCAATAACCGCGTAACAAGCGTTGTCCAACCGTAGGAGCGAAACGCCATGGGACGCAGTCCCAGTACTAAACAACGGTTATAACAATCAACACTGGCACAGTATTGTCGCAGGGTTGGCACAATATTGGCACAGTCCCAACGGTCGGCTCACAGAACAAAATTATGGTCAATGCAATCGTTGGGACGGTGCTGGGGATTTGGTTTGCCAGCACTGGCCCGACGATTATATATTCCCGGTTATTATCTAATGCTGTGCCAACGTTGGGCCGTTTGTTTGGCTTGGCCAACGGCAGATTTTTCTGCATGGGAAATTTCGTAGGCGCGTTTCGCAGGCAGCCAAGGAAGCGGGTTAACGCGATGCCGCTGGATCGATTTCGCAACCGCCTAATCAGCGTCGTATCTCGCGCCGAGGAGGGCGCGATCGCAGAAACTCCGAGACGAAACGCGAGGGAACCGTCGAAGAATGCAGATTGTTCCGGGCGAGGTCGCTCTCGACTTTTACCGCGCAACCTGTCACACTTCGAGTCCCTATTGTTATTCAATTCGAACTAAAGGCGCCCTTTTCGAGCGCCACCC
Organism: Habroteleia sp. ZL-2020; assembly: GCA_022817445.1. NCBI lineage: Eukaryota > Metazoa > Arthropoda > Insecta > Hymenoptera > Scelionidae > Habroteleia > Habroteleia sp. ZL-2020. The sequence continues at coordinate 6,426 of JABFPK010001665.1, forward strand.
CCGCCCCCCGACCCGAGCGGCTGAGACGCGGCCCCGAAACCGGTCGGACCGACGAAGGATGAGTTACGAAAACCCAAAGGATTGTTCGTTTTTCGCGATTGCGTCACGCCGGGCGCTTCTAATGACGCAATTAAGCCGACGGGCATTGCGAAACAAAAGAAGAAATTGGCGCGGAGACGCCGCGTTTTCGAAGGCTCGTCGCGAAAACGTTCCTCTCTCCCCCCCCCTTGCCCCTCGGACCTCGAGAATTTCTCTCTCACGCGAATCTCGCCGGAGATTGTCTCGCGGCTCGCCGTTGACGCTCAGTTGTGAAACGTATAGTTTGCGCCACTTTCACTATCGCAGCCGAGTTTCATAACTGTTATTATCGAGGATACACGTAGGTCGCGAAAGAGACGCGTCTGCTGCTCTCGACACACCGGATCCATTGTTACTTACGTTGTCCCGTCACTTCGAGCAACCCAAAACTCTATTGTAATTTGCGCTCGTCGACGAGGCGCATGAATTGCATATCAGTTTGCAAAAATGGCGGGTACAATTGTCATACGCAAATCTGCAACGAAACAATATAAATTTGTTGCGACGAGTGTTAATTACGTGCAAAGTACGGCTTAAGAACGAACGATTAAAATAATTGTTGGTTATGCTTTGTATGTTATCTGAACGCAAAAGTAACACGCGTCTGAACGTTTCAAAACACAATTAATCAGTGGCTATTTACGCATTGCTGGTATTAATAGAACACTGTGCGAAATCAAATGAACAATATCGAAATAAATCTTGTTCAAATTACGACTAATTATGCAAAAGTATGAAAATATTGATTAGATTAGTGTCCAGTGTGTTATTAATTAGAGAAACGTAATTATGTCGCGCGGAAAAAATGCTGATATCTTTCCAGACGACGTATTAACAGCAATTTTCGGAATACATTTAAATTGATTGATTGATATTGATTGATAATTTAAATTAATCATTAAATTGATCGGATTAATGATCAATACCTTGGATATGTGTGATATTAACTTAGTAATTTAGCTCGCTGCGCAGTCAATGGCCAATTTAAGAGTGCATTGCGAGGGAACAAAATGGTAAAAAACTTACACCATTAATACACCACTGGAATGGGCAATCTGTAACATATAAATGGTGAAACTGCTTTCTGGTAAATGGTAAAATCGATAGCATTTAAATAATCAAATTTTACTACTTAAATAATAAATCGTTTAATCGAACGCCGATAAGTGGCAAACCGTTAAATCGTCATTTGACAGATTTACCATTTAAGTGGTGTTACGAGCTGATAACTGTGAAAAGCCTAACGAAATTTATAAAGGGGTCTAGCAAAAAGTATTTGTGTTTAATAATACGGTATATTCGGAAAGTGCGCCGTGCCATCGCTATACGATTTTTGTAATGCAAATATAAATTTGTTCGACGTCCTCTGACAAACGTTAAGACAATCTAAATTCAGTCTAGTAGGTCTTACTCTCGAACTATTTTATTACCAAACTTGTTTGCCAGATTATATCTAGCTCATGATCACAAATGTGCGTCAACCAAATTGTTCCAATCCATTGCCAGATTCAGATAATATTTTCCATGTTGATGATGTACGGTACATTACTTTAATTTGTGAATTTAAGTGGATAAATTATAGTAAACTTAGCTTTTAAGACAAAATCGTGATTGCGTTGAGTAGATTGAAATTCACGTATTTTCTGGGCGAGATAAAAGACGTCTGTTCATAATTTATTCGTGCATATATTAATCGAATCGACTGAAAAACGTAGCTTATAATTTATCGGAACGGGTTAATCTATGGTACTATTTAATGTATACTATTTTATTGTATAGCGTATATACATGGCGAGATTATCAGATTGATTATTTATTATTATATAGATTGATTTACCAAGGAGCAACATTAAAATTGAAGATGGAACTTTATTCTATAATTATAATGAATCGGTAATAATTACCGATTCATTTTAAAGAGCATTTTCGTAGAAAATTCGTAATTTTATAACCATTTTCAAGTGGAAAATGCAAAATTTAAAAATGCTAACACCTTTCAGAATTATTATTAAAAAAATAATTTATAAAATAACTTAACTTAACTTACTTAAGTTTTCACGTATTTCATGACGCAGAACTAGAATCTGAAACAAAATAAAAGTTTTGAAAAATTAAAATTAAAAAATAAAAGTTTCCATTTAAGTTTTTAAATTGTCCTCCGCCTCCCCACGAGCAGTAAGACTAAATGCTCGTTTGTATTGCTTTTGAAAAAATATTCTCTTTTGTTCTCTTCCCAAAAACAAACTGAAATTATAAGTTAACTGAACTCCACTACAAACTAACATTTAATTTTGTCAATTAAATTAAATAACTTGATTTCGCTCAATGTAGCACATACAGTATTTGGTTTCCCAGTTGTAAACTAATTTGCAAACAGTATCAAATATAACATACGCGAACTTTGAACGCAAAGTACACCAGCAATTATACTGATTGCGTTAGGTTAGAAAACGTATCGTCTAACACAAAAGGAAATAGAAATAAATACAAAAAAAAAAGCATATTGTCTTTGTTATAGCAACAAGCAAACGATACATCTTAATAACTGAAATGAAATATTGCGGACGCATGCGCACTTAATACATGCATACATATATTGGCCTTTGACTGCGAGCAAAACAATCAAAACCGAGATAAGAAAATAATTTGGCGATAAATTATGTGTACGAGCCGAAAATCGAGAATCGTTTGTTTTTATACGCTCGATAACGGCATAAATGATTCAGGGTTAATCCGAGATTATTCACGCGTCGTTTCCTTGAGCGCGCCTTAGGTGGATCAGTTGTGTGAATGCCTATGCGTCTAAGCACGTAATTCGTGCGAATACTCAATGCGACTGGCAAACAATTTACCCGTCAAGGCGAAAGTGTATTCGTCGCGCCATTCATTAATCTTTATTTGATATGCAGATTCTGACATTTATGCTTAATTACGAAAACGATTACCATACACGGACACTTGTCACATTTTAATCGACAAGTACTTCACTTATAAATAATCCTAAATTGACATCCAAAACATTTTTTTTTCTTTTTTGACAAAATAAATAATTCTTTGATAAAATAATAATAAATAACAGCAAGGCTATTGTGTTTTATCGTTAAATGGATAATGAATAATTGCTTAAAAATGTATCAATTTACCGCGAATCCGTAATTTGACCCGTGTCGACCGATCATTTCCTCCCGTTTCGCAGAAGTGATGAAAAATGTAACGCGTCGAGGCTATGAAAGTGGTTTCGTTTTGGCAAAAGAATTACGTAACGCGTCGTTTTGCGTTTGAAGCACTTAGAAACTTGATGTAAAACGTATTTTGGAGATGAAAGTGACATTGGGAAAAAGAGAACGGTTGTCGGAATCGCAAGAGAAAGGCGAATCAGAAACCGTCGTTACGATTTATCGACGTCAAAACGCAATAAATTTGTTATTAGCAAATTACGTATCGATGATGCAATTTGGCAATAACGCATTTTAGCTACGCATCACTACAATAGGAAGTGAAGTTGCAATTTTAATAATCAGTTGATTAAATTTATAATACAAATATTTTATATTTTATCATGCGAACAAAACTTTTTTGTTTTTTTTTTTTGCGACTGATAAATATTTTAAATATTTTTTTTGACAATTTACTTTAATATATAACTAAAAAGAAAATAATGTTAAAAAAATACAAAAAAATCTTTTAGATCGGTTATACATTAATTATTTTATGCTTGCTCTCGGTCGTTCATAAATATCGAGCCAAACGGAGTGATAGGTTGCAATCAATATGAATAAATAACATCGAGTTCACGCGGATTCAAATCAGGCAATTATGGCGGAGAGAATTGAAATTCAACATGAAATTTTGGTGTTTCCATCAAGGCAACTCATCATCGATGATAAGTTTTAAAACGAATTTTAAAATTACAGAAACAGATGCCGCAATTATGAATCGAGTTATAACTTATAATTATGTTAAATTAACTTGCCCTGATTACGAATCGAGTTTCGGGAAGTGTTAAACTTAACGCTCATTAACTGCGTGATATTAAAAAAAATGAACTACAACAATTAACTTAATAATTTCTCACATAATACAACTTGCGAAATCGAATTGCAAAATTCAAAAAGTGATCGCTAAAATGATTTATTTGTATCTTTCAACTTCTCGTTTTGTTTCCGGTCAACGATATTCTTTTTATATTACTATTTAAAGACGTTATGTTACTCATTGTAAATGTTTTAATTGTCAATAAAATCAATAATTTAAATTTTTGAAAAAAATGTTTGATCAATCCCTAGATAATTAAATTTAGAATATTTTACAACAATTTTTACCTATTGCAACATTCGTCATAAAGCTAACTTTTCGAATAAAAATGTATCTTCGTTTTATAGGTTAGGAAACTTTACATACTCTTTCATTCCATTGTTGTAAAATATTCCGAATTTAATTACCTAGAGATTGATCAAACGTTTCTTCAAAAATTTAAATTATTGTTTTTAATATTTTTGGTTTGCAAAAATACACTTTTGGCGGCAATCTGACAATTCAAACATTCACAACGAATGACATATCGCCTAAAAAAATAAACATAATAAATAAACATAATAAAAAAAATAATATATAACAAAAATTGTTTAATTAAAACTAATGTATAAATCTGTATTTATAGAAATCTGTACAATTCATGTAATATTATTTTCATTATATTACTTCACTTTTTAATTAATTAAAGAAATTCGTTAAAGAAATTTGATTGTTGTTGAAATTGTATAAAATCGGAATTCGTTTGCATTTTATTTACATCAGGGCCGCTGTGAGTTTTGTAGCAAAATTGATCGTAATATTGTTCTCCGTGCAAGG
>JABFPK010001666.1:0-11348 GCA_022817445.1 Habroteleia sp. ZL-2020
AGCTGGATGCCTTTCAAATTTACCTGGATAGCGTCTAGGAATCCATAACGTTACATTACTAGTCAGCCCCTGGTTGGAAAATAGTATAAACTAGCCGGTTACTTAGGATATCTAGGATAAATTTTTACTTTGGTCGCTGAACGTTACCATGTTTTATTAGCCAAAGCCTATGAATGGGGTGCGTCCTCGAGTGACGTCAGGAGCTGCGAGGGATATACTTTACGGGGGTAGGAGAGTTTCTTGGGTCAATTGGGAGTTTGAAGAAACGTGATGCAATATATTGATCTGTGTTTAAACGCACAGGCAGGCATTTTGAGCAGAGTTGAATGTCGGTCTATGCGATCCGACTGTTGGCCTCTCCGCCAGATTCGTCAGACTCGTGATTCAGCCTTAATGATCTGCATCATCCTTGCAACCTACTGGAATTTCACGTTGGGAAGGCGATAAATGGATACCGACCACGCAAGAGTCACGAGAATCGTGTAGACGCAGCTCTGGACCGGATAAAAATAGCTGTTCTATTTTAGGCGATTTGATTTATTATTATTTCCGAGCGCACAGAACTTCCCCTAATTTTCTAATCATTTCCGCGAGGATTTACCGGAAATTTCCGAAACAAATGCCACCGAATCGTAATGGATTTTTCGTGCGAGTTGGGTCTTCGTAAAATTTAGGGAAATTTTAAAATATTTCTTTTCGTATCGTGCAGTTGTAAAAAGGGAATAAATATATTTATTTTATCAAAGTTATTAAGTGCGAATTTTGTTGTTGAATCCCTAATAGTACATAATATTTTAGGAACGTTCCTAGAATAACAAAAAAATATTAAATTAATATTAAAATAATATTCAATTTATATATTTGAGATGTTCCTAGAATGTTCTATGTCCGGTGAAAATAATATTCTAGGAATATTAAATTAATATCCTAGAAATATTATTTAATGTTTTACTAATATTAGTTTGACATTCTAGGGACATTATTTTAATATTCCAGGGATATTATTTTCACATTTATACAAAAAAAAGTTTAAACAAATGTGTAAAATAAAAAAATTTAAGTATTTTCAGGGATTTGAACTAACGTACTGCGAATCTTAAGTCCTGGGTTTTGACCACTCAACTACAAGGTCTTTTTCTGAGACAGACGTATTCGGAGCTTATAAGTTTTCAATTATAAACATTTATATATGGGATATTAAATTAATATTCATAGAATGCTATTTCTAGCGGAAATAAAACATTCTTAGAAAACCCCTAGAATATTATTTTGATATTATTTAATATTAAATAATATTATGTGCTATTAGGAATTTTTATAAATTAAATTAAGATATAAAGAAATTATTGTTAAGGTGAATTTTTAAGTGTTTATTATTTTAAATTATTAATTAATTTATTATATATATAATTAATTCAGAAAATCGTCTAAATAGGGAGGATTTTAATGAAATTAAATTTTAAATTAATATAAAATAAATAACTTATTGCAATTTTTATATGGATTTTAATTTGTCATGTTAGTTATTCAATTTGTTCTCAGTAAATACAAAAAAGTCAAAGTTTTTTTTACATGGTATGCGAAAGTTTATCATAATTTTTTTTTCAGTGAACGTTTCCCCTTATTTTATGCACTGATTTGTAACATATAGGCAAAAGTCCTGTGCAATCAATATAAATATAATCAGTTGCTAAAAATAATTAAAATTATTGATTCCATATTGCAGATAATTTTTTGCACCACTATATTTATAATGAAATAAATATCTAATCAACGTAACTTATTTTTAAAAGATAATTTATAAGAATTTATATTTTTTATTAATTACAAGAAATGTTAAATATTTTGCAGAGTATTAAAGTTAGTTAAAGTTAAAGTTAAATTTATTGCATGACCTGATTTTACGCATATTTTATACGCAGTAATCGTTTTTTTTTATTTTAGAAAATTTAAAAATACTTTTGTAGCAAAGAGTGAGACGCAATAAAAATTTTTGAAATTTTTTAACGTTTATAATACATTTTTGATAGAAAATCTAATTACAATTAGAATGCAAAAATAAAAAATTGATTAAATTGTGGTAACACATATATTTGAACAAAGTAAAAAATATAAGTTAAAAAATAACTTTTTTTAACGTTATTTTAATAGCATTATAAATATGTTTGCAATTTTTAGCGTATGATATAAATAAATATATTATAATGCCATATGAAAAATATCTCTGTCTTCTTTTTCTGTTGAAAAATAAAAAAATTGCTTTTTTATTTATTTATTTTAGTTGATTCATGTTTTATAGTAAACAGGTTCTGTATAAGATTGAGTCTCATGACAGAGCTTAGTAAAGGCGAAGAGAATTGTTGAAGATTCCAGTCAGCGACCTCTTTCGGAAACAATTCGCGGAAAACAACTTCCGCAATGCAGATACAAGGATCGAAATATTAAGTAGGGTTTTTTGTTTCATATATCTCACCCTGTAGACATCTTTAGATATGAAAGATTAACATACATTTACTATGATACATTTAGCTGGTGTTATCTTGAATTTAATTCAAAATTAAGGATACAATTCCTTAAATATCTTATTTTATAGAACAAAGTAATCTTTAACTTTGATTAAATTTTTATGTTGACATATTTATCAGTAATTTCTTTAATTCCGAAATTAATTTTTTATTTAATTATTGAAACAAAATATTTTGTATTAAAAAATAAAATGTGTAGGAAAGTATGAAATGAATGAAAATTCATTGTAAATATTATGAATTTCGAATTTAAATTATTCCGCGCGCTGCAAAGTGTGGTCTGGCTTGATTCATTTCAATCAGTGATCTTTATATGTGTCTGGAGTGGAATTTTGCTCTTGCTCTCTTTATTACGTTTACATCAAATGTAATAAAGAGAGCAAAACGAGACGAAATCGAAACGCAACCGAGAGTAAAATTCTACTGCTGGATAGGGGATAGCGTATGTGAGCCAGTATGAGCAAGTGAAGCCGATTTCAGCGTGGCGCGGCCATTCAATGCAGGAAGATATAATTCAATATGGCATTTATACATGTAGTAATATATATATTAGAAAATTAAATGATTTCAAATCAGTCATGTCACTGACATTGAATTTTGCAAGATCTGAAACATTAATTTTTTTTGCTCACTATGGAAAAATGTCCAATTTTTAGTCGGATTTCAGAAATCATAAATGGAATTTTCTTCAAACTCTCACCGAAACATGCAAGTATTTACATTATTTTGGTAAAGAATTAAATTCTCTACAAGAAACTACTTTTTTTGTTAGTAAAATTATTGTTTTTCGATAGCATTATTTTGGCAATTTGTAAAATTTTCACATATACAGTCAATATTTAAAAAAAATGTCTTGTGTAGGTGGGGGATTGCTTAGAAACTTATTTAAGTTACCAGAATATTTTTGCAAAAGGAAATTAGGAAACAAATTTTTCACCACTTGTGCTAAGCTTGTATTCTAAAACCTGAAATCTGATCATATTTTCCATCTTCTTTCACATCAGGGATGTTATTTAGATTGAATACAGCGAGAACTGAAACAATATTTTTCTTGACTCCTTGCAATTAAAAAGGACTAAAACTAAGAAACTAAGAATTGTTTTCACCTTGGAAAAATTTTCAAATTTCAGTCAAATTTCAGAAACAATACGTTGAATTTTCTTCAAACACACACCCTAAAAATGTAAATATTTATATTATGCTGGTGCAGAATTCCAATCTCTACAAGAAATTAAATTTAAAATTCTATTTTAAATTTTTTTATTTTTTGATAGCATTTTGTTGGCAATTTGAAAAAAAATCTTGTATAGATGGAGGGTTGTTAAGAATCTTATTTTTGCATATAAAATTCTTGAAAAAAATATGGGACAACAAGTAATATTTTAAAAAATAGTTTTTGTTCAAATTTTTATATTTTCTATAAATTTAGAAAATGCATATTGTCTTGAACATTATACATATAGAAAACACATAGAAACTATTTAAAATATATTTAAATAATATCAAAATAAATATTTTATAAACATTTAGATAATATTATGTGCTATTATTTAAGCTACACAATACAATATTTATTATATTATTTTATTTATTACTACAACGCATATTCATTATTTATAACAGGTTTTCTGTATCTCGCGCATATTGGATGATATACATTTCACCATCAGAACAGAACTTTGCATATTTCTTTTATAGATATATTATAAACAATTCAAATAACGTTGCTGTTGCCGCTCATTGGACGCCATATTGAATTGCATTTTCCTGCAATGAATGGCCGCGCTACGCTGAAGTCGGCTTCACTTGCTCATACGCTGTCAATGCTATTCTCTATCTAAACTTATATATGCAGATCAGTGATGGCAATTTAAGAACAGTTAAGAAAGCTTAGTTTGCAAACAAAAATACACCTGCTACATAGCCAGTTTTCGAAGCATTTTTCCATATACAAATACGATTCTGTACACAATATAGCATCACTAGTGGATACGCATACGTTCCATAGATCCACATTCACCATTTGTGGAATTAGAATTTTAAGAAATCTATTTATCATATAAGTACTGCGAATCATCCTTTATTATGTAAAGTGCATAATAATGTTGGCCGTATCGCAAGCGTAAGTTAGAAAATATAAATTAAATATTTTAAGGTGTTATAGAACTCGGAAATCATAATTCTTAAAATTATAGTGCCAGTAGAGAAAGATATTTCTTGTCTCAGTTGAATGTATTCACGAGAGTATGTAGTACTGAAAACCTCAAGTAATATATAAATCGCGATATGATTAGTTAAATACGTTTATTTTATTTCAAATTCTGTTTTAAACTTCCTAAGTATCATAATAGTAACAGAAAAAAAATATATATATTAAAAAAAAAGAAAGCTTATATTTATTGTTCTTTCATTTTAAACGTGTACCGTTCTTAATAATTTTAGATGCGCCAATATGCTTAACTTTTACGTTTGCATGAAAGAAAAAAATGTGCAGAAAAAAATGTGTGTGTATGTGTATGTGTATGAGATCGACGATCTCAGATTATTACGAGCTCTATTACTAAGTGTAATTTATTTCCCGGTGTTAACGTACCTAAAAATTTGAATGGAAATGATATTTTTTATTCTAATTATTGATAATGCGGATCGGCAGTAATATTAACGTGAACTTTGGTCACGCAATCGTCTGGTTAAATTGTATATCGTGATGCTAATAATCGAAAAAGTAGAAAAAGAAAACATGAACTTAATGCATCTGACTGCATTATGACAATTTTATACAAATTTGAAAGTCGCCAGTTAGAATCCTAAGCACGCATTGAAAGAAATTTGTTTTGAAAATCTAACTTAGATACAAAACAAATTTTTCGGGCAAAACTTTATACTTTATGAACTAATATAGCTCTTATTATGTATTTTTGGAATTTTTTAGAGAAATGAACACATGAAACTGATATAAAAATGAACATATATGTCCCATATATATGAGCTAATCGATATATGTGCCATATTTGTGCCATATATGCAACTGTATATGCAGTCATATATGTAACCATATATGTAGCCATATATGTAGCCATATATGTAGTCATATATGTGCCATATATGAGATATATGTAGCCATATATGTGCCATATATGTGTCATATATGTGTCATATATGTATCCATATGTGCCATATATGTGTCATATACGTAGCCATATCTGTAGCCATATATGAAGCCATATATGTAGCCATATATGTAGCCATATATGTGGCTATAAATGGAAATCCACAAACACGTATGTTCCGTATATGTCCTAGCTCACATATATGCGCCATATATGCGTCATATACGTTCCATATATGCTCCATATATGCGTCATATACGTCCCATATACGTCCCATATATGCGCCATATATGCTCCATATATGCGCCATATATGCGTCATATACGTCCCATATATGCGCCATATATGCGTCATATACGTCCCATATATGCGTCATATACGTCCCATATATGCGCCATATATGCGTCATATACGTCCCATATATGCGTCATATTCGTCCAAAATATGTGCCATACACGTCCTATATATGTATCATATACACGTCTCATATATGTGTCATACACGTCCTATATATGTCATATATAAATTTTTACATGGAAATATAAAATCAGTGCTGGTAATTTAGAAATAATATATATTTAAATTTTTATAAAAATATATATTTATAAAAAAATAAATTATTTTTACATTTTGCCCATGAAAAGGTTAACTTGCACAAATAAATGAGGGATAATTTTCGCATTGGTAATCGATTTAGACACAATGTTTTTTCTTCAACGGGAAAAACAATGTTATTTTTCTTGATTTCCTAACTTAACACCCGTTCGCGAATAAAAGACAAAAATGGCCGGGAAATTTTTTTTCTTTTTTCCCCAAGAATTATCTTTCCACGTCAGTGGATTTGCAGGATGGGTTTATCTTTTAGTCTTTGTCTTACTGTACGTTCTTCATAAAAATGCGCAATCTCGTTAAAAATAAATTCTTCGCGACGCAACAATTTGCATCGAATAAAGTGGTTTCAATTCGCATTGTTTACTTTCCTTATTATGATTTTTGATTGTTTTCATTTATAAATAATAATCAATTTTTTATATTGTAAATATTTGACGCATCAAATATATTTTACTTCGAATTAATACATTCAAACTTGAAACGATATTTAATTAGATCGTTAAAAAATTAATTTAATTGAAACGAACTGTGAAAGAGAAAATTTTGACGGCATAAATTACTTCAATAAATTAATAATTTGTTCTTGATTTTTAACCAAATAACGAGCGATAAAATAATCAACAAAAGTACACTTACTATTACTAATACATATGAGTTGTTTCAAAAGTATTAAAATACTAAATTCTGTTCCGAATACGTGTACTCGTAACTTATCAATTGTATGGAAATAAAAGAAGAATTATATTGCCATTATAAGTACTGTGTTAAAAAGTAATTTTATTGACGTTTCAGTATATCTGCTCCCTCATCAGTATTGTGCACAAATTCTATAGAAATAAAATGTTAAAATTGAAAATGACACTGTAAAATAAAATATAAAAAATGATTCTGAAAATAATAACAACTAAATAAAATTATATATTTAGAAATGTACACAATTTTAAAATTAAAAAAATATATAATAATGGTTTTGAAGATAAATTAATGAAATAATACATGCAAATGTGTACCCACCCACACATATACAAGATTTTCTAGTTAAATAATTTGTTCAGCAACTGAATAGTTTTTTTATTTAAAGTTGTTGAAAATATTTCTGTTGAATATTAAAAATAAAAGAATAATGGATAATGAAAACAAATATATTGGCAGGACCTCCATAGGATAGCAATAACCACAAAGAAACGACAGCATTCCACACAAATATGTCAATTAATTATTAATATTCTATTACATATTATCTGCAATTTCTAACAAGAATAATTTTAGCTGCGATATTTAATTTGTGTCATTTATAAAAGAACATTACAATATATATTACTAATTTTCATTTCTTTTTTCAAGATAAAAATATATTAGATAATTATAAATCACAAATGTCTCTCCAACAGATCGATGCCATTCAGTGGACTTGGGCATTCTTATCTTTCTGCACAAGAACATTTAAAATTGCATTGCACATTCCACAGTCGATAAATTATAATTAGATTTAAAAATGTCCAAAAACATATCCTTGCAGATCCAAAACCAACGCTAAAGGTACCTATTTTAAATATTTGTCATAAAATTCATTAGGAAGCGACTTTTTTATTTAGTTAACAAAAACGAAACATTTTGAACATTACTCTTGGGTTTTCAGTTTATTTGAGATCATTACGATGCTAAGAGTAACACTTATGAACGAGCGCAAATCACTTGTGGTCTTTGTCTATCGTTCATCTGGCAGAAGTTTGCAGTCATCTACGCTGGCGCACTCTAGTTACGAGCCCGACTCCGCCTAGAATCCGACGCTTCTTGTGTGACGAGCCAGGCGCTGGTTGGGCTGAAGAGCCGTCTGAAGCACTAATGCTACTCGTCGCTGACTCCGTTGTCTGAAACTTTAACTTCCATAACCTGCGTCGTCCTCGGTGTTGCTCGCGTTGGTGCACTCGCCAGCATCGCCACGAAAAAAAATACGAAGCTAACTTTTCTTCAGCGACTGCTCGCCTCCAACTTTGCTCGAAACAACGGAGATAACTTTAAACATACTTTCCAGATAATGTATGTTCGCGCGCAGTTTTTGAAACGCGCGTCACTTTTTATGTCGCGCACTTTTTCTTTGTTTGCCTCCTCAAAATGCTGGATTTATTATTTTTCGGTGGAATACTTTGTTGCAAGAGTGCTCTTTATCTTCGGATTCAAGAGTTTGCCACGAAAAGATTTCTTTTGCCACTGAATTTCTCAGGTTTCGTGAACCGAGGGATCAAGTTCGAAGGTTTATGAAATGAACGGAATGACGGTGTGAATGCGAATGCGCCTTAGCGAGATATTTCAAATTTGAATATGGTAATAGGGAGAAAAAGAATTATATAAATTACTATTTCAGTTGTTGCAGAGAAAAATGATATGTTGGATGATACAATGAATTTATGTGTTGGTAAATAAGAAGAGGAAAGCATTTAAATTTTTAAATCTTCTGATAGTAGGAATTATAATTTTTTAATTTTTGAAAATATATCCATGGTTTACCAGTAAAGTTAGTAATTTGAATAATTCTTGTTTCTCAGTAAACAAGGATGAAGATATGATGTCGGAAATTGGTTTAAGTTGGTTTTGAGGAAGCTCATGGAGTTAAGTTTACACAAATTTAGATATTTACTTAGGTATTTATTTATTTAAAAAGTAGTTAAGTGTAGTAAATCTCTGTAAACCGATAACAAATTATTCTGCTAAAATTAAGAAGGTTTCTTGGAAAATTAAGGACGCCTTACCTTATGGTGAAACGATATACATAGTTAAAGTTGACGTAGTTATATACATAAAGTTATATATAGACATAGTTATATAAGTAGTTAAACTTGACATAACCAATACTTTTTAAAAATTTTGCATAAATAAAAGTATTTAGCCCACTTTTTCAATTCAGTTTTTATTTTACGCAATTATTTCATCCTTTAAGATTTATAATTCCAAACGATTACTGTGCCGAGAAATTGTAAATCGAGTTTTTGGATTGAAAAATCAGGTTTTGTGGATTATTGATTTAAAAATGGGTTAAGAAACAGCTGAGCACAGCAATTGTTTTAAAATATAAAAAAATAGAAAATATATAAAACAACGACAAATTCCTTTAAAATGAAATTTATAATTAAAAAGTAGCTGTAAATATTAATACAAAATTTTCAAAAAGTTTACACTCGATGTTTGGATAGGTCAATTCTGTCTTGGGTGGCCTCAGTTCATAAAATATATTATTTTCAATCGTTTTGAACTCGTTTTCAAAATCACATTGATTTCCGGAATGCTTATTTTCAGGGTCGCATTAAAACCAAAACGAAGATCAGTAATGAAGCGCCCGTCTCAAAAAGTGGCATTCCCTTTAACAGCACACAGTGCCTCGTCGCAAAGTAAACCCGGGCATCGATCGGGAGCCTCGTCGGCAGCGACGCGACGGCAGATTTAACGACACTTTACGTTTATCAGCATGTCGTTTGGATAAAATAATTTGACTCGAGGCGCGCTAATCAATGCAAATTAATTAGGATTGCGCCGATCGAAATCGTTAGTTGAAATTAACCCCAAAGGGAACTTCATTTTGAGCGACGCTCGCTTTCGAAATTTCCCTATCCTGCATCACTTCTGCAACAAGTTTGATCCGAGAATTAATGCCACTGAAATCGAAGAGACGTTATATGTTCGGTGGCGAAAATTCGCTAAAAGTGGCAACTCTGTTTGAGGCTGCGATTCGCGTACACACCTATTCGTACATGCAAGCCAAAGAGACGAAGACCCTTGACATATTGCTACCTCGGCAATTCTCCGAAGTGCTCTCAAAAACTTGTGCCTTCTTCTTCGCTTTATGAAACAACTAGTCTGACCCAGGAATTGGTAGACATTACTACTCTGATCGGCTTTCCGCAGTAGCTTCTCGAATGAAATAGAACAGAATCAGTTTTGAATGTAGAAGGTGAATTTTCGAAATTAGCTTAGTGCGAATTAAGATTTCGTTCAAAAAATATAATTATTATATTAAACATTTTGTGACAAGTTATTTTACCTGTGATAACTTGTTTCAAATATGTTCCTTCGTTTAACCCCACAGTGTCGCAAGACAGCTAAGACTTTGCCTAGCAATTGTCAGAAAGTGAAGTGATATTTGTCTTTTGTTCTTAGTGAAATAATTTTAAAAATTCGCAATTCATTTTTCTTCGTGCGAAATAAAATTTGTATTGTTTATTAACATGTAATTAGTTTAAAGTAGACATGACATATTTGCAAATACTTCATTTTTAATGAATTCCCAGAGAATTCGATTTATTCAATATTTTATTAAATGATACTTTGTTTAATGCTTGAATTTTAAAATTGCTGAAGTGAGCTGTTCAAATCAATTATTTCGTTACATTCAACGTCAAAGTTTACAAAAAAATGAACAGTATGTTGATAAAATGGAATAATGGAAATTCTATATTTCATTAAAAAATTGATAAATTCAGCAACAAGAACTTATTTTAAACTCCATTACAGCTTACTTAACTGCGATGCATATATTGATGCAATTAAGTAATATAATTAAAGTAATTAAATTGCAATTTTTTTGTTTATAATTAAACGATGAGGTACATATTTAGTTCATAAAAGCAAAAAAGGAAGAATAATCTTACTAATTATAATATAATCTAGTGTTCTTACACTTTTTAATAGATTCAAGTTTTAGAATAATGATTATTTGCATGGACTTCGTCCAACATTTAATTTGTGAAATAATTTCTTGAGTGTATTTATTATAATATCTGTATTACGTTAATCAATATATATGAGATTTTTATTTTTATTAGAGCTAGGAGTTTAACTATATTATAAAAACTAATATGAAATTATTCTTAAATTAATAATTTAATTGCATGTAAAATAATACATTATAATTTATTATTGAGAATAATTAGTTGGATAATTATTCCCAATATGCCCAAAACGTTCCTTTTTGTTGAATAATGGTAGGAAGGGTGACCTTTAGGAACCAAATAAAAATTCTTGGGACTTATTGTAATTTTTTATATTTAATTAAAAGCCAACGTTTCGTTCTTTTTGCAAGAACCTCATCAGGGCTATATACAAAAAA
>JABFPK010001667.1:0-11348 GCA_022817445.1 Habroteleia sp. ZL-2020
CTTCTCGGAACAGGTTCGCAGTTAACAGATTCGATTTAAATTAATGTTAAGTTTACTAATTATTCAGTAACATTATACTTTTTTGACTTCAAATTTTTCAAATTTTAACGTATAAAGACCTTTGAATCCGATTTTGCCAACCGTGATAACACACATGCACACGTAATGTGGCGTTATCATGATACATAGTATTTTACAACATTGTCGAATCGCGAATTTACGAAACAACAATATCACATTACACAATCAAGTAATGTTCCATAAAATACATATATTTAAACATTGCGGTATATATAATGTCAAATAACACTCAATAAAATACTATTGTGATTATTAATGGTGTGTTGGAATACATACTTTTCTTATTATCAATTTCGGTTGCTCGTTGTTATAAATTTTGCACCATAACTTTTTATCTATAGAACAATAACTTTTGCAGTACACATTGCACCCTAAACGCATTCCACAATACGAAGGCGACGATGTGTTGCACAATAGTGCAATCTCCCACGAAAAACGAATTCTCCTGCTTCGTATATCGCATTACAGAAACCGAACCAACGACAGCTATACATTATCATTCAACATTCAACCGATAATTACATTCCATTAAAAGCTACAATTTCATGACACTAACTAGTAATCCTAAAATTTGAATATTTATGTTTTCGTATAATTTGAATTATAGACTGCAGTTTCAATAACGTCAATAATAGTTAATATTACAGTAGTAATTTATAACGATTAAAATTTATTTTACATTCAAAATGAAAAATTATTATCGATGAAAATGTATGTTATTTTACAAGACGTTATTAATTTTATTTTATTTCAGGTTTTAACAAATTAACATAATTATAAAACGGTATTGAAAAATAATTTAAGCAAAAAATATATTATACAAATTTATCATGTAGCGTTAAAATTAAAGTACCATAATTAATTTTTTTAAATGATCGATTGAAGACTTTTTTGCACAGAAAAAGATATACAATTTTCAAATTAACGTATTTACATTCGATCGTTTTACTTTTAGATTCAATTGCATTTTTGCTATTTATCTCTTTACGTTCTTAACATCCTGTTGTACGCGGCAGTCGTTCTCATACAATTAGCGCAATAAACCGATAAACGCAAAGCAATGGTACAATGTGTGACGTTGGGATGAAATACAATCGAAATCGGCGAACGGAAATAAAACGCGTGATAGTGATTTATTTATTCGACGCGCCGGCCAGTCAAGGGTCTCGTTGTTTTAAGCGTTGGCCGCGACTACTGTGCCCGAAGAAAAGGCCTCTTTGTCCGAGACCGATGCATAATTCTCCCTCGTTCAATTTGCGAGTGCGCAAATCTTTTTCAAACTACGATCTGCTGATGCAGAAGCGAAACGCTGCTCATGAAAGAATCTTAAGTTTCAATGAGTTCGGACTACACGCTCGATTTGTTCTGACAGAGTGTATCTCTCGAGGAATCAACTAATGCCAGATTCGAAAAACACCGAGAAACATCTTTTGGCGTTTCCTAAATGTTTAAGCTAACTTTGTGGATAAACACCTTTGACGGTGGAAAAGGTGGTGGATAGGCGAATAGTCTCGAATTCACTCGTTTCGTTGATTCAGACAAAACAGGTCTGTTTAGATTAAATGGGTACGGCTTGTCTTACGGTGAATAGATTTTCGGTCCTATTGAACAATTTTAAGAATAAGAAACGTCTTTATTGTTACTTAGTCTGAGCCGGTGGTTTTGAAACTACCTCGATTTAGAAATATATAAATCCCTACGACTTATTATCTGCGCATCAAAAGAAAATTTGTAACAAGTTTTAACAATTGCTTTCTCGAAGTTAAACATATTTTAAGACGTATCAATTTTGTTATGATATATAACAAAATTATTGTTAATATAATTCATAACAATATTGATTATTTTTTGGAAATACTCCGTATTAATTTTTTTGAAAATATAATAAATGTTCTAGTAAATAATGGAATCTTGTATTTTTCCATAACGAAGTAATTTCAGAATATAATCTTTTTTATCCAAGATTAAATTATAATTTATTACAGTTGTTTCATATGAATATATAATTGTTCAAACAACAATTATTTTGTATAATTTCTGTCTGATGTTAATCGAAGAATATTTTGCAAGCTGAATAAATAATTTGTTCATTAATTAATCCAAAATCAAGATACTTCGACTATTTTTTAGGTATATAATATTCATACAATATATATAAAAACATTGCAAAGTCAAACTTGTGCAAAAGTCACGAGCTATTTCCGCAATACTTACATCACTAAAGCTATTAATCTCGAATTCCATTGGAAAAACTGCAAACAAGATTTATCGCAGTTCAATTCCGAAAACATTGCGGAAATACTTAACCAACGAACATACAGCATTCCTTTATTTTTTTTCTTCGCCTGCCTTTGCGGCAGTCTGAAACCAGACCGTGAACCAATTTGTCAGCATGAACGTTACGAAAACGCAACCTTGAAAAATAATCGCGGCACATTATTTTCGGAACCGGGCGGTACCATTACCTATTTATCTACTCCATAAAGATGGTGTACGACGATAAAGTGACGATGAAACGGACGATATTAGCAAATAATAAATGATGCAACGAGGTTAGAAACATTGGTCCATAAAATGCCAATAAAACGGTGCCGCGAGATAGCGCTCTCGAATAAATGGATCGGCATTTTGAGCAATTGATAGCCGTGCGCGGCAATAGAATTTGAAAGAGAGAGCAACAAATTGGCAACAAAGGGTTACTGAAACGAGCACGCTCAGCGAATCCTTCCAGGTTAATGGTCGTCAGAACCAGGCTGCACTCTGAGGCACTCTTGCTTGTTTGCTCGCTCGAGTTGGCGCACCTCTGCCTCCCTCGAATTTCCTCGACCGCAGCCTATTTATATCCGCCAATGCTGAAACAACCGGCGCAAAGTCTATGGGAACGCGAGCGCTGAATTAAACGTCCAAAAGACCACACACGCTTCGCCCGAAATCGATTCTGATGAGGCCTATTCAAATCCGCTCACGGATCACGCTCTTACCGAACAAAAATGCTGTAAATCATACCTTATCTTCTTTGCTAAACTACACTTCGGCAAATAAGTTTCAACGTCAATTTCACTAACAAGTCATGGACAAAATTTTATGCGAAAAAATCTTGTTATCCTATTATTATGTAATCCCGCGTTTTTTGTATTTGAAGAAAATATTCGCATGTCTCAAAGTAAATTTGAAATCATTTTATGATATTAGATTAATTTACTAAATGCAATTTTCAATACTTAGCAATATTTTGTACGCCATATAATGTATATAACTTAAAAAATAGTTAACAAAGTGACGACTCGTGGAAGCATTACGTAAAATTACGGGGACGTCATTATAGGTGTTTTATTGTAATTGCATTATATACATCTATCGTTTACAGTAGTTCGCTGTCATTTCCTTTAAGTGCCATTGAACTATTTGCAAGCTATAAAAGAATTTCTTGTGCTATTTTACCGTTGGTCAATTTATCGACCTCTCGCATAATTTTCCGATCCTAAAATACTTCTTTCTCATAGTCCTTTCCTATATTAAACTAAGTGATTTAAATGTATTTTAATCGTCATTTTTTAAATGTAAGGTTATATCTTTACTAATGAAAAGAATTCTTTTAACTGCGTTAAAGACCCATTTGTATTCAGGAAAATAAATTGTAATATATTTGAAATTTAGAAAATACCTTAAAATTTGAAAAATTTAACGACTGCATATATATATAGATTTATACCAATAATAATATATTTAATTACAATTACCATTATTTTATACTTAGTACTTTATATATTTTGTTCGTGTTATTTATATATATAATTTCATCATCAAAGATATAATAAATGATTTCAATCATTTCAAATACACGATCATTCAATTTCAATCTATTGTATAAATTTGTCAGAGGATGTCAAAGTATTATTGATATATAAAGATATGTTTGTATTAGAAATATATATTTATGCCTTACGGAAATATATTAACGAGCCTTTATTGAACAAAATTTATTATAACTTTTATTTTATATTATGTAAATTTACGATTTCACAGATTATTTGTGACCAATGACCGTTGCTGTAATTTGACATAGAGAATTTTCTCTTAAAATACAAGCCCTAATAAAAAATCTGTTTACTTTGTATGCTAATCTTTGTAAAGAAATTATTTTCGTTGAAAAATTATCGTTTAAAAATTAAATTGTTTCTTGAAAGCTCTGCGAAACGTTGTATTTATACAGTAACCAGTATTTCTTATTTCCACTTGTGGGAAAGAAGCACGACGTTTAGAAATCGCGAACAGTTTGTAATGCAATGTTCGAAAGATGGCAATTGCCCTCGAACGATCCTCGATTCCCACCGTAACCGTTCTAAATTGTCGAGCAATGATCTAAAATTGCTAAAATTATTGTCGATGTGTGCATAAGTTTAATCCACCACGTACTATATTCTTCTTTTTATGAACAAAACGTCATTTAAAAGCAAACGTCATTCTCGAATCTCTACGCGTAATAAAAATACGTTTCTATTGCGCAAATATAATTTTCAGCGATAAATAAATCCGAGTAAAAATGTAACAATAACGCATATTCATTACAAATCAAGACGCCGCGTCTTAAATCACTCGCAGCATTCGAAATAAACGCTCGACGATGAATCGCAACGCACGTCTCACGCTTTTCTTTTCCGCGTCGTTGTGCAATTTTAAGCGTCGCGTCAAGCAACGCAATCATCTTCACGGCGTTACTTTGAAAATCCATGCCGCAATTTGTGTCACGTGTTTCAAAAGCGAGTGCTTTCTCTCGCATTTGGTTCGCGTTAAACCAACTTATTGATATATTAAATTAATTATTATTTATTAATCACTGAACGTCTACAGATGTGTGCTATTTTTGAGCAAATAATTTATATTCAATGGATTTATTCATTGAATAAATTTATAATTTGAACACTATGTTGACGATAATTATAAAATGAGATTTTATGTTAAACTTAATCTTTGATTTGGTAGAATTAGTTAATTAACTTGTGTACACATTTTTTTTCCCAAGAATATTTTTTGGTCAACCATTCATTGTATTCAAATTTATTTTTTTATATTCATTAAACACACTCAACATAAATCTTCAACAAAAAACAAATAGGTGTTTACAAATCAATTGTTGTAACTAATTGTGAGTAAATTTATTATCCTATACGACGATGAAAACGAATATACACAAATCAAACGCTTTGAAATAAATCAAAACAATTATGACTTATTGCGAAGAAATGTATTTTGTTGCATATTTAATGGCGAGAACGGTAATTTTTGCATTTGTTTATAGGTTGCTTGCATACGTAACAATTAACTGTTTATTTTGTTGTAAAAAGCATATTGAATTATATAAGAAAAAGTTTTGAAATGTAACGTGGACAAATAATGTCGGACGGAAATTATGATCGAGTCACGAATAGTTTTTGTGCGCGAGAGAAAGAGACGAGGCGCTGAGTGCCGTGACGTAAGGACATAGGCGTAGGTGTGCGGTGCATTGCCAGGTGTATATTCCAACCCCGGACTACGAGCACTAGAGCGTAACGGCACTCGCTCTTTTATCTTTCAGCTGGCTTATGAGCGCAGTTTTTCCTGCCGTCGCCACTACCTGACGTGGACTGCCATTTGCATGTCTACCATTTTCATCGTCGTTTCAACGCTTCTTCGAAAACAGCCTTGTCGGTTATTACACCGGAAAACAACAATGATTTGCAAGCACGAGGAATATAAATTGCGAGTCTTGTTAGATGAAAATGATGTTGATAATTAAATTAGTTGTAATGCGTCCTGTGTTTTTCTGTGAAGAGATGTAATTACTAGCCAGAGGAGGAATTGTTTTATGAGATTTTTTTTGCAGCTTGACTCGAATTTTTATGAATGCTTTTTGTGGGAAGCCAGGATGAAACGAAGGCCAATATTAATTGAACAAGACTTAGTGTTAAGTTGGATGAGAAAACTGTTTTTTGTCCATCCATTACAAAGTTCTTAATGAATACTAAATTTTATTAGATTTTGTTATTTATTGAACAATATAAGTTTTGTAGTTTATACAAGCAGCAAGTATGGTAGCAATTACTGCCGAAAACCGCATTTCTCAATAACTTTTGTAATTCTCCCTTTAAGGATCAATGTTATGAAACACTTTATTGCACAATCAAAAAATTTGTATATTGAATTGAGTTCAAGCTAAAATACAACTATATTTTGTTTTTATTTATGTTAACAAATTTATGAAGTGTAAAATTTAAATTAGTAAAAGCCTATAATAAAAAGAGGATAACAATTCAGTAACTATAAACTTTCTCTAAGGTTTAACGGAAAAAGACTATATAATCGGAAAATGTATAAAAATCTGAGAAAAACAGTCTCGTTTAAAAATAGAGTCACGCTTTGTATCAAAGTACGCAGTATAAAAATTTTTAGGGATATAAAATGGGCGAGAATAATATTTGTCCTCCAATTTCGCTGAATTACGACATTTTTTCACCAACATAAATCTCATAGCTTAAACTTATTTGTATATAAATCTACCATAAAAATGCCTTGACTCAGCCGATCGAGTGTGCACCACCTTTCAATAATAAGCCAATAAATTATATAAGAAATTTTTATCCAAGAAACCTGTTGTTTCTTGTGTAAACAAAGCGAACGTATACTTCTTCACGTATAATGTAACATTTCCGTTTATGCTTGTCTTAATATTATTTCAAAACTAGTAACAATTACTCGTTATGTCAGAATAAACAGTATTACATATTTTAGATCCTCGCTACCTGCTTATAATCTTTCCGAAAAACGGTATTTGAGTATGCACCAATCCATCAAATAACGCCTGCGTCGAACTAAAATCACCTATGCTATTCGAGAAGAAAAAAGAAAAATTAAATAACGCCGCAAAAGCAGGTTGCCTAGCAAGGTTAAAAAGTACGTGGCATCCTTTTTTCTGTCGCTGTCCCTTGGCCCACTCGCAGCTACCTGCGAAACTGCTTTATATTGAATCTAACACCCCAAATCGAGAGTTCATTGCAGTAGGTTACAAAATTCATTGCTAATTTCCTAATTTTTTAATTTTCCACAATACAAAAATATTAAAAAACAATAATACAAGTAAAACTTATTTCACATATTTATTTAAATTTATTTAGTTATAATGAAGCAAATAATATAAATTGCTGTCATATTGAGAACAATAAAAATAATATACTAGTAAATAATAGAATAATTTTTTTATATTCTTTTTACAATACAATTTGTTAAATTATAATGTTGTAATAAAAGTGTTTATTAAATATCCCCAGATATATTTTTACTTCTCCAGTAATATAATTAAGTAAACTCAAAATGGCATTAAATTTATATCTCTGGTAGTGTTACTTAGGAAAGTACATGTATATATAATAAAGTCTTGTTTGCGTGGAATTGCGTTATAGATGTTTTACGATACATCACCACGTTTTAGTGAGAATTGTTGTTGCATACCGGTAACGAAGAGTACCTTTTAGTACGCGTATTTTCAAATGTTAGTGAATTGCATATTCGAGTAACTATGACTACAAATTTTAGCAACTAAAAAAGAAACAAAATTTACGTTTTAAAAATTAAAAATTGTTGCTTTACCTATCATATTTCCTTTTATTCTGTCGTATTGTTTCGAAAGAGAACTAATCCTATCTAAGACGAAAATTGATTGAACTGAAATATGCATTTCTTAGAAAGCTGTCAAATTTCATAAGCTGCTTCTTCACTATTTATTGGAATTTACATAATGGTTCAGACAAAAGAATTTATATAATTTTAAATTTTTGTTTAATTAATAGTTCTATCGATACAAAACACTAGAACCTATTACTGAAAGAAAATGGTTGAACGATTATAATTAACCGAAATATATTTTAGTATCGTTTCTACAAATCTTTATCTAACAACAAACCTCTCTCCACAAAGAACGGTCGGACTTTTCTCCAAAGAGTTGTCGTAAAACAATCATTTTTGTAAAGGAAATTAATCATGACTTTTGTCATCCTAAATTCTCGATTTGTTGCCTAGAAAAATGAACCTGTTTCGCTTCGAAAAATAAAAGTGAAAATATGAATTCAAACAAAAGAAAACGTCCTTTCTATTCTTCATTCGTCTACTTCTGTCATTGTAACTTCTTTATGCCCTTTTTTTTCTTTGTCATTGGCGTATCTTTACACTCCGTCCTCATTATAATTCGCAGGCG
Organism: Habroteleia sp. ZL-2020; assembly: GCA_022817445.1. Lineage (NCBI taxonomy): Eukaryota > Metazoa > Arthropoda > Insecta > Hymenoptera > Scelionidae > Habroteleia > Habroteleia sp. ZL-2020. Next base: position 8,309 of record JABFPK010001667.1, read on the forward strand.
TCTTTACGAAAGGACAATATAGTCGTGAGTCTCAATACATATATTCATAAACGAAAGACACATATTACGCATATGAGTAAGACCGACGTAACATTAAAAAACCAGCCTTTGTAACCTTGCGGTATTATGCCGCATGAATGGAGAATGACTTCGTGGCTAATATACGTCTCACGTCGTCCAGGATAGAGACTTTACGTGCATTTATGTCCAACCCGCAACGATTTGTCACAAATTTCCCTCTAGGTCTCCTCTTCGCTTACTTATTTTTTTCCATCCACGACGCGTCTTTTGTATTAATGCCATCGTGTACAAAAAGCTACACAGAAATATCTTCGAATCGCAATTTTGTGCACCGAAACAGAATTTAAATAAACACTTGTAAAAGAGATAGAGAACAATTGAAAAATTACTAAAAATATCAAATTTTCACATATCTAACTTATATTTCAATATTTTCAATCAGGTTTAATTTATTCGACTGGAAATTAAATTGTTATTTCTCTTCGTGGCGTCACATTGGTCATATTAAATTGTCCAAACAAATTGGTTGGCTCACGAACAAAACATGCTGGCTGCGACGTGAAAAAACTCACGCGGAAGATCTATTTTAGCGAGACGAGATTAATTACTACAACTATTTTGGTGGTGGTCTTCGGCAAAGTCACTCACGGGTGCGACCCAGGACCACGTGCAAGACGATATATCTGAGAACGACGTTAATTGGTAGATTACCCATCGTTGAGTGCGACAGACTCTCTCGTGGCGCTGTCTAGATGCCTTATCGATGCGTGAAAAGTACCACATGGAGTCAAACTGTTTTCCGAACGTTGATAAAAAATGGCCGAGTCAGTTGGTATCGAAATTGCCACCCCTCGGCGACAATTAGTCACTGATGGAGTGGAGCACCGTAGCTCATTAAAAGCGGTATGTTTTAATCAAGCGTATCCCAAGCAGTCCTCTTGTGGGAACATTCGTGTTCCAGGTTAGTCAAGCACAAATTTTGATGTAAATACTGATAAAAACGTCCCTGTCAAAAATAAATCAATATCTTGATTGGATCGGTAAACTTCTAAGTATTATTTAAATAGTAATATCTTATTTCAATTTTTTGAAATTGTTTGTATTTATTAAGTTGGATTAAATATATTATTTACAGACGTCTAAAGTTTACTTCAAGTAATTAATTCGTCCAGCATAACAACTTTAGATTTATATATAAGTGAAATCAAAAACTTTATAAAGTAATATGTTACCTTCAAATGCCATGTTAGAAACAAGAAAAAAATTGTCCAACACTTTTTAAAGTGAGGGAAACTTCGTGTTAAAGATAACCACAATACATTCTAATAAAAAAAAAAGCAATATGTTATTGATATTGTTTCTAATGGGGTTTCTACTCAAAGTGGTTTTCCACAAGTTTGTGGTTGCTCTTTGATGCTATCTAGTGAATTCCTGTTAAATGAAAGTCAACATTAATAGTCAAACAAGTTTAAGTTACAGTTCAAGGAAGTGTGTCTTTGATATGTAAGCATACACCGACTACCAACTGTTTATTAGCATCGACTTCTCTCACGGCTTGCCAAATTTTTTCTAGCTTTCTTCTGTCGAAGCGGAAAAAAGTTTCATCGAAAAGCGTGTAAATAGAATGCTCGCTACCTCATTAATTAAGAGGAATACTCGAGTAACGAAGTGTCTTTCACTTCCGATATCGTGGTCGAAGTCGTTGGTCGTGATCACGCAAAGTTAACCTCTGAAGAAACATAAGTAAAAAAAATGCTCTTCCGACTTTGCCATTTTCGTAAAGCGCATCGCAATCTTAATATTGACTCTTCTGAGAACTATTTCCTCTCTATATAAAGCTATACAATTTTTGAAGTTATACAAAACCAACATACCCACACCAAGATAATTTTTTAAGCGTGAGATGCCGATTGGCCCTTCGATTTTACATTTTAGTAGGCGTGACTTCGAGCGTGCATATATTGGCATCCAATATTGCCTTAACGAATCTTGGACATGATGGGAAATTAGCAGATGTTTAAGTTCAAAGTGGCAGTAATTACTAGGTCGTAGAGTTCGCGACGTCTAGTCTAAGAATTTGACATTTATTTGTGTTACCACAAAATGGTAAAACTGTAATTAAATGATAATTTTTGGATAATTTCAATCATGACGAATCTTTCTAGTTAGCATTAACGACATCTTTGTTCTCTAAATCAATCAATTTGTTCTCCAAATTATATATTAATGTTAACATTAAAAACATTAGAAATTATGTGAATTGTTAAGCACTAACACAATATCAATTTGAAAGCACAGATAGAGGATGATTATCAAATAATCATTTACAAGAAAGAATTATTTAATATTCATACTGTGGAGGTCAGTATAAGAAGATCCTGTTTACAGTTATTTTCTTTCGGTTTAGAAGACAACTGCATTCTAATGTTACATTAAGAGAATCCTAACTTTACTTATATCTTATTTCACTTTTTTATAAAGAATCATAATTATGGTTTTTTAACATATCATGTTAATGTTGATTTGTATTTTATTAAAAATTTTCTCATGCGTGAATCTGAATGTGAAGTCCGTATGAAGTCTATTAATATTGTTTCGAAGCCGACGATGGTCTCTATATACTTGTACAATCTTTCATTCGTATAAAATATGTTAAAATATGACTCTGTAAGTTCAATACTGGTACATCCTTTTAAACCTCTCTAACATCGCGAATGAAGCGTGTAGACAGCGCAACCGATTGAAAGGCGTGCACAAACGTTGACTTGCGCTGAAATTTATGTGACAAAGCGAGTCGTGCTTTCTCTATGGGTTTAAATCGCTGGAATGCTGCCGTTTGATCGTTCGGGTTCGCTTCATTTTTGCCAATAATTTACGCTCTTTGATCTCTTGTGTTTGTTTTTGAGAGATACGCGCATAACCATTGCAAAACTATAGTTTCGGTGATTTATATGTTGTATGCGTGGAGGTAGAATGTCCGAAACAAACTGATATAATTGACGTCATAAATAAGAAATAG
>JABFPK010001668.1:0-11347 GCA_022817445.1 Habroteleia sp. ZL-2020
GACAAAGATTACACGAGACACTGTCATGTGCTTTAAACATGAGATGTTTTGAAGTTAACTTGTATTAAAGTTCGTATGATAAAGCTTAACAGGAGAACAAGTTATTATTAAAGTTTAATACAAAATATACCACAGTTAATTACCACTTTTTTAACATTCTTATGTCGAATTATCTTCTGCGATCTTTATATACATATTATAAAATACAATGAATGATAAAAAAATGTTCGACGGTATCATAAACATAAATATTGAATTAAATATTCATCAAGCAAACAGTTTTGAATATTCACTTTCCATTTCATTAGCTCGATGACGTGTTAAAATGATAATTAACTGATTAATTATGCATTTATTAGGTTCAACTAATCGTTCTCCTTTAAATCTATAAGTTTTTTTTCAAGCAATTGCAACTCAGAAGAAGATATTCAATTATCTCAATCGAAATTATAGGCGCCGGTAATCTAGCAAATATTTGGTTCACCACATAATATGAATAGAATTTTAAATATTATAGGAATTCTTTAGCAAGAAATATATCACAGTTATGTCGCTTGCATGTAAAGTAAGCAAATGCAATTTGTTCTGCGAAGAAAAATAAAATATTAAAATTTAATGAGCATGTTTGACCGCTTTTAGGGAAAATGAGGTTGAACCAATCTAGCAAAGTTAATGTTTTTAATTCTTTCAATTTAGCTACTTATTTTTAGATGATCCAAATTAATAATAACTTATGAAACTAAAATTTTTTGTTAATGTTAGTCCAAGTTGCGGCCACGAAACGACACGGTATCGGAGCAAAGCGCTGCGTAATTCGTAGCTACTTCTTGCCAGTGGTTTTACGACGGAACTAAAGTCTGTCTGGAAAATTTACGGAATGCAGTAAAATTTTGATCCGCTCGCTTTACACTTGCCTTTTCACAGCTTCACTCTCATTCCTCTTTATTCATTCGTACTCAATTCTTTGGTAACGCAGTCGAGGCATTTACAAATTAAAACGTCTTATTGAATTTGATATCCAGGCTTCTTAGTTGTGGATCATATTTTATCAGAAGGCAATAAAAACCTAGATATATTATACGATCAAAGATCTACATTGGATCTGCGTCTACTTATACTTATGCCATATTGTTCGCAAGTGGCGTTTTGGCGTGCAAAGCCGAAATTGTATTTTAAAAGATACGTGAAAAAATATCTTACGTCTTCGCCGCAATACATTTTTGGTCATTTATCTAGATACACATGAAATACTGTGTTTGTGTCGCAAGAAAAATACAAAATGTATCCATGTATCTTTGCACGCCACGAAGAAATATTTTCATCGCGGTTGGGATGATCTGACAAATAATTAAGAATTTTTTAAAAAATATAATAATAAATTTGTTATATTCATAACTGTTATTCCATTAACAGAATTCATTTTTCTAATAAAATATAGTGAATGATTTGTACAACAAGAAAGTGTTTTTATTTCCGAATATTGCTATAAAAAGAACAAGAAAAATAACTTATTCTAAGCAATAAATACAATTATAGAAGTTTGTTACACGATTGAACTATTTTGAACGAATTCTCTTTTTTCTGCATTGCAGCAGCATTTCTTTGTTACACTAGAGAAAAATATAAACGCGAAAAAAAAATTTGCAAAAGCACAAAATTTTATATGCCACTGAATTGAACATAAAAGAAACGATCGAATGACAATTATTTGACACTATTAACAATGAATGGCACTTAATGTTTAATAATGAATATATCAAGTGGGTGATATACTTGGCAACCATAGAAACCATCATTCTCAAGTATGACGTGAAATGTTATAGCGTCTTATCGAGAGCGTAGTAAACATGAGCACTTTCAGACGGTCAATTCATTTTATTCTTGTCATATTCTAAGGGTTACACCCACTTTACGATGTAACTTTATTTTTCCCTTTACAAGCTCTCGACTAACTTCATTTGTGTAATGTTGGAAAGTAAACTTCATTAAAATTGTTCCATTGTCAATGATTTATGGCCAAGCAAAAGTAATCATTAAAAAGCAATGAATGTGTAATGTCATAAATAAAATTTGACAAACATGAAAAAAGTTGTGGAAATAGAAAACTTTTTAGAATTCTGTTGAATTCTGTTAGAATTCTGAAGAAGATCTAAAATTTATTTTTCATATTAAGAGTATTTAAATTCTGTAAGTTCAAATTTTAAACGAAAGCAAACATTTTAAGAATTTATCTCCGAGTCAGAAATATAATTTAATGATGTGCCGTAGTAATAAATGAAAAAAAATTCCAGTTCTAAAATAATTATTTACAAAATATTAAATTGCTGTTAAATATATACAATCAAATGTATTTTTTTAATATTATTCTATATGCTTTTGAAATTGAATTTACACCATAAAATATAATTTAAAGAATTTGAGTTTCATACATATTTATTATTTTTTTTTTTTTTATAAAATAACGATAGTTCAGTGAAGTATAAATAAATCTCAGTTGACTATACGTGCACTTTATTTATATTGACGGGAATTATGTATGATATGATGGCTATTGAATTTAATATTAGTATTACTATTCTCATTCTGTTTTTAAATTTTGTATGAAAGAAAACTACAATTTTTTAATAAATTTTATGAAAAAAGAAAATGATATCAACAATAATGTTAAACACTAAAATTATAGAGCAATTTCGTGACTAATTTGCAAGTGTAAATAATGGATCATTTCAATTTCCTGTCACATATGTCAATTTAAAAATGCATTAATTAATTATCAAAAAATGATTAAATCAAATGCAAATAAAAGTAGCGTCACATCGAACATAAATATTCGCGACAAATAAATTAGTAAAATAAAATTCGTATCAAAATGTTGAAATTTGCACTTCATCGCGTGATAAATTCGTTTGAGAAAACGTCAATTTTCGCGTAATAAATCTATAGAATTCGGCATTGACAAATGACGAATTTCGTCGGGTCATTTGCGACCGACACGTTTTGCCGGTCGTTTTATATACGCGTATTCTGCGTAAAAAAAATTTTTATTCGAACTCCCGCCATTCCGCTACATTATTTTTGTTGGTTTATTTATGATGGTCGCCACGCGGCGCAAGTATTGAGATAACGGCGCGCGATCGTCTAAGGAAATTGGAAAATGCTCAAGGAACGATATTGAAGTCCAGGAAGGCGGCTCTCTCTCTCTGCTCCTCTCTCTCATCGCGGGCGTATTCGAAAATGGCGGAAAACACATCGCGAGGCACAGCATGGAATCGTAAAATGTATGAAGTAAATCGACATTTCGAAACTGGGCCATCACGTAAAAGAGGTTCCTTACATTTCAATAGAAAGAAAATACCTGATACCGCCGATTTTCTGGCGCACATTTCGCGAGACAATGAAGCAATGTTGTATTTTTATGACGGTGCGTTCGTTACATTTGCCGAATAAATTATTTTTATTGTATTCGCGAGCGCCTCTATGCGAATCAAAATAACCGGCTTTGCATTTAATAATAGTTTCGTTAACATTACGGTTATTTGATTATGGTTTTATGCTTCAATTTGAAACTTTTTTGGCCTAAAGTCAATAGACTCGAATTCATTATTTTTTTCTCGTATAAAATATACCCCATTTCCAAAACATATATAAAGAAGAAGAGGCAATTTTTGTTTTAGTAAATTGAATACAAAATTCAAGTATTCGTTAAAATAATAATCTTGAAATTATCAAATTTCAAATCTGATCAAATTTGCAATTTCATGAAGTTTTCAATTATTTTATGGTATAAAATAATTGTTTCCGGTTTTTCACTCTCTTCTTTCACAAACAATTTATTACACCGAAGTGATTTTCTAAAAAGGAAATAATTCGAAATAAAATATGAAAATTTCCCGATATTGTAAAAAAATATTCTTATTGATGAGAGAGCTGTATTCTCAGCAATCTTACTATAATTCAAATTTCTCGAATTCGATACTTCAAGTGTTATGAAAATATTGTTCTGTGATAGGCATCACGTTTGTTTCCCGAAAGCTACATAGTTGGTATAAAAGATCGTTTTCAAAACACCAAAGGTTATTCATTCCTTTGCACATTTCAATGAATTATTTAGCCAGTCACACTGGAGCCAAGACCTCAAATTTTGATAAGTTATCTCAACGTCATTAACTAATTACTTATTAGCCCTAATTCTCTTGTTGATTTCGTAACGTTATAATTTAATTGAATCTAAATTTAGTTGTTTGCGTCATTTGTTTCCATGATATAGTTAATTGTGATCAGGAGTCGCAATCATTATTTGTTTTGTATATAAATAATTCAAATAATATATTATATTGTAAACATAATCAGTCCATGCTATAAAAGAAAGCTGACAAACATAAATTTATAAAATTCTATTATCAAATTCTATCTCTATTTACAATTTAATAGATGTTGATAACGTTATTATAATATAAAAATGTATTGTCTATTATTACGTATTATTTCTATATAAACACAAATGCAAACAGTAAAATATAATAAGCAGTTTTATTCTGAAATTCTACACGCGCAATACGCAATATTGAAATGCATTATTCAATACAATAAATAAAAGAAACACAATAACAACAAAATCAATTTCTCTCAACCATTCCTTGAAAATATAAATTCATGTCGTGTGATATTAATATATTTTAGTAAATATTATTATGACGTGAATGCTTAAAAATATATTATAATTAATGTAATATATTTTACCAAGTGAAAAAATGTTGAATGATACTTCAAGTTGCCCAAAAATTAGAACTTGTCTTCAAAAATAAATGCGTTGGCCTTAATGAAAGGTCTGAGGTCTAATGTATATGAATATACGGGTCACATCAAAATTTCGAATCTTTTAAATACAGAATGTAAACGGAGTACTCATTATTTCTATTTGCACGGATTTTCAGTTTCATACATTTGCAAACGATTATATAATCATCATTTTAATAGACAATGCAAAAAATATATTTTACTTAAGTACATGTTTGTAAAAAAATTTATATTATAAAGATAATATATTATAATAAATAATAAAATTTAATTATAAAATAATTAATATATACATTATATATGATATAATTGATACTATGATTAAAATTTGATATATATTTTATATGAGTATATAATTTCAGTATTATTTTATACCATTTAATTAAATTAATATTAAATGTAAAAAAAAATTTAAGAAAAATGTATAATAAATTATACTGTAAATATTGTCGATTTTTAAGGAATATTTTTTTAATTTAATTACATTTTGTTGATAAGAAAGAGCATTCAATATTCATAAAAGATTTCAGGATTTTATAACTCCGTACAACCGGGTAGAAATAATTTATGGTGACACTTTTATGCCGAACTGTTTGTCCGACACAATATAGGCTTTACTACTTTAATTTCTCTTCAGTAGGTTAGATACATATGTCCATGCGTTTGTATTTATCTTACAAGTTTGCATATACCTTGCAAATCGAATGTACATGAAATCGTGAAGTTTTATTACTATTAACTCATTTATTTGCACTAGAACCCCACGTATTTCCTCTTTCCAGCGACGCTCGAGCGGTTAAAAGTATTCAATTACGTCGCATGACAAATAAAAAATGTATTTATAATTGAATACGTAATTAGTAGATAACGTAGGAAAATTCCATTTTTGCAACGAAGATTGCATACGTCGATTATGTAAGACGACGAAGGTTGACATAATTTAAATTAAAAAACGTCGGACATCGCCAGATATCATCTTTTAAAGTCAATTTTTGTACTACTGCATATATCACGTTGGAAAAGATTTATAAAAGAGATTGCAAATTATTTATTAAAAATAATTTTAAGTAATCTTTTCAATAAATGTTCTTAAATTATTCAATTTAAAATTAAAGAAATATCTGTTTATTGAAGCTAATTGCTATTATTAAATATAATTATTATTATTATTTATGCTAATTAATTTAAAGTATAATATTAATTAATATTAATATAAATTCATTACTAAAAACAAATTTAAAAATTACTTATTTAGATAATAATCAAGAAAAAATTGTTAATGTTTAATTTTTAATAGTGTAATCTTTATTTTTTATCCAAATAATAGAGAAAATTAAATATACTAGTCTTTGAAAACATTATATTATTATTTAATAATAAATAAGATTTTATTACTGAAAACGGAACACCAAATTGCAGTTTACCATAAAATTATGCAAACAATATTGTATATTAATACACACAATTTTTAGGTCGAATTATAAATCATTTTAGGAGTATAAAATGGAAATAATATTAAATCTATAAATAATACGATTTGAAAGATGAACCTTTTCAACTCAAGCATATTACACTTTGCCATGAAATGATGCGAATAAAATTTAGATATAAAATTTAAGAACATTTACGGCGTTTTATTGCCTTTAACCTCAACTATTTGAAATGCAAGTCAATATTAACAAAGTTGTTCAATAAATAATAGTATATTTACAAAATGGAAGTTAACTTTAACTTTAAAACCATGTCAGTACCTACTATTACAAATAAAATAAAATATTAAAGGATATTAAAGTTTTATCTTTAAGGCTCGAGTTTAATTCAATTATACAAACTTATTATAAATATATTCAATAACCTTATATGGTATGCTATGAAATACATCGAAGAAATATTATTCATTGTTATTTAATAGTGTTATGTGTATTATCATATATAACATATTAACTACTGTCACTTTGCCTCATATTTTACAACAAAAGTGACGTTGTTTATTGTGACAAAAGACGACAGTAACATCGGATTCAGATGGTAAGTAATTATACATTACTATGAATGATAATAAATGAATTCTTACAATCTCGGTTTCTTTATAACATATTAAGATATAGTCTTAAAATTATAACGAATCTTTTATGAGCTATAAGTATTAAACATCTATTTCTTACAGTTTTATTAAATATATATTTTTAGTACACATTAACTTAAGTAATTAACTGGCTGTAACTTCGAATTATCATTTCTTACTGAATATTGTTAAAAAATATATAATAAATAATAAAATAAATATAAGAAAGTAGATACATTTTTTCTGATTTTGTATATATAGAAAATATTTTATGTATAAACAGTATTATTATTGAAAATTACCTTTTGTCACAAAAGTACTTAATACATAATATTTTTTTATAATTTGATTTTAAGTATATCTAACTAAATGGCAGAATACTAATTGCCTTATGTCTTTTATGTCGACGTAAAAACCATTTCTCGTAAGGTAAAATTAGCTATTCGCTTGACAATTATTTTCTAACGTAATTGCAATAATTTTGTTACCCAAATAACAAATACGCAGCCATTTATCGTTGTTTTCAATTTCTCTCTAACGAGATACGTTATTAATTTCACATGATTTAGCGATTTATATAATAAAAGAGAAATCATTATTTAAAAAACATATGTTTCATAATTTGTGAACAACTTTGCTTTATAATAATATTATACATTATATTATACGAGAAATTATTTCTTATTATTACTTATTAATCAACACTTATCAAAAACCTTCGTGTATTCCAATAATAAAGCATTAAAGAACATTTTCTTATGCTTTGTATCAGCAAGCATACAAATTTAAAATTATATTTTTAATACCGCATAATAATACAAATAATAAATTATGTTTTGTCATATTTTTATGAAGTGCTTCATGCACACAAAAATGACTAAATCAAGCTCATAATGAAAAACAGGAATAAAAATGAGCGAAAATAAATATTTCTCGAAAGAGTACAAAGGTAACGGAGTCAAACGAAAATGATAAGCAAATTTTATCACAGAATTGGCTTATAGAAAAAATAATAGTAAATATTCCTATGAAAGCGTCTGATGAAAAATATAAATTGAACGGAGTGAATAATAGAATATGGCTCACATCCTTGTATAATACCCGTAATCAATCTTGCCGAAAGAATAAAGCTTATGTTGTCAAAATAACGCGTTACAACGTCGAATTCCGAGCGGGTCCGACTGCGTAAGCTCAGAAATCTCAAATCATCTCGAACACTCGACCCTTGAGAGAGCGCGCATTATAACGTGCTCCGCATTATACCGAGTGTCAATATATCAGATGAGTCCGAGCGCAATGACAAAGCTCTCGAAAGCAAAATTGCTGGCAGTAACAAAGCGTATATTGTGACCGAAGATGTCGTACTTTATATCAAAATATGTATGCTTTCGCGCAGCCAGTGCATTTGACAGCAAACGCTTTTTTATGCCACTTACTATGATATTCAACCTCGTCTTCGTACCTTTCATTAGCGTCAAAGAATAAATGTTTGATTTTGCTTTACTTAACGCCGTGACTGACGAATTTATGATTGCGTTTATTCCGAAAAATTGAATGCGAGAGTTTATTATGAATGATGGTTGAATGCCCGTGGGAAGTACTTTGAGCCGCGTGATACACTTTTTGTCATCCTTTGTTGTTCAATACAGACGCTGTCTTGAAAGTTTTTTTCTTGCGAACGCGCTCGATTCTTTTACTTGTTATTCATTATTAAATCCCTTGGCATTCTGACGCTATCTACGCGGAAAGCAAATTAACTTCCAATTTTTTGCAACAAAAAATTTAGTTAATCAAATAACAGTTTGTAAATGCCTTTATAAACCGGGGAAAAATCCGTGCGCCGATTTTGCAAAGCCAGTCGTTTGGATTAACATAATATTGTAATTCTCTAAATGACCATAATAACCATTTATTTTTTCTTATTATCCAATTTGTTTTCCGATGAGGAACGCTTCTGATTTTGTCATTTCACGAGATAAAACGAATATTTATTATTGCCGATAAATAATGTTTTTGACAGTTTCATTATATGTATAAAGAAACGTTTTCTATGTCAACGAGCAAAATATTTACATAACGTTCGAACAGCCAATTACTCGTGTATATGAAAATATATATCAAATAGTTTCTTGACCTAAACAATTTGAGGTAAAATACAATCAATATATTTCAGTCGATTTTATAGAATCTTTTTTGACTGAAATCAATTCCCAATGTGTTATTGAAATAACAATAAAACAAAAATTCGTATGATTTTCTATTTATATTAATATTCAAATAATTTTACTCGAAGAATTATATTAAAAAGCAGTTAAAGTTGCTGATATCAGTCGAAAGTAATCAATCATAGCAATGCTTTGCGTATTCAACTATAAATGAGTGCTCGTAGAAATTCTTCCTCACATTTGAGCTTAAGAAGGATAAATGAATGTTTGTCCACCGTGTCTTGAAACAAATATCTTCATTTTTCAAAACGCCTTACATCATTCTTGATCAGATTTCTTAGCGCGACGTTCATAAATCGTTATGTAGCTTGAATGCGTTAACTCGAGTTACACTTTTTATTTCAATCCGAAACACAATGAATAACAAAAAATATGTAAAACGCGTTAGCAGTAATGCTGTTTGCTTTGCACGCTTCCAGAACGAGCTTTCAGAAAGGGAAAAAATGATTTAGTGGATGTAAATCGTTTGCCGTCGCCGCTGATAAAAATGTAATTCGATTTTAATTTGCTCCGAAAGATCTGTTGTCTGGCTGAGATTTCACCCGAGCTGAAATATAGATGACGCGTTGTGGCGCGAAGCTCAATTTTCTTCATTTTAATGCAGAACACGTAACGCGCGCGCGGCCGAGATGGACAGAAAGGATACTAATGAAGTCCGGTGAAATTATTATTTTCCTCTGCTCGCAATTCGCCCGAGAAAAGAACATCAGTGTGCCTTCGGTGTTGCGCACAATCCAGTCTCGCGTATAATTATCACACTGTGCAAGAGTGATGAGCGAAAAAAGTTGACTTCAGTTGACAAAATTTATAGGCCAAGAACTCGTTTAATATAGTATTCCGAACAGCAGATGAAAATGAATTTTTGACTGTATGGTAATGCCATAGAACGGAGATACTGATATTGTATTGGAAACATAACTATTCAAAAATATTCAAATATCCAATTAAAATCTTCAGATAAAACTAACAGAATTAATATAAAATTAATAGTAATATTAAATTATATTGACACTTGAATCATTTAATTCATATATTATATCCGTATTGTAATTTATTCAAATACTTCAATTTTTTATGCAATTTGAAGGAAGTAATGACTTCGTAAAGTTTTAGATCGAATATAAGAATCGCGAACTCATTTTCTTAAATAACTAATATGTTTGACAATTACCATAAAGTATGAAAACTGCATATCGTTTTGCGCAGTATAATTAGAGATTAATTTCTATTAAGTTTATAAATGCTTTAATAGTAACTCATTTAATTATGCACAGAAAAAAATTCTGTGGTTACATGGAACGCAAACTCTTTTAATACATCGAATAAATTAAGTAAAGATGAAATATTTAATGCAACATAAAACTAGTAAGAATCCACTTCATAAAAGTGCAATCAACGTTGGATAGTGTACGTTCTAATTCAGCATTACTGAAATAAGGTATTTATATGTAAATTGAATAAATACCAACAACGCAATTTATTCGTACTTTCTTTATTCTAATAATGCGATTGATATTGTTTAAGATTGTCTTTACTCTTTTTACATATATATTAATTGCTTTTCTATTTATTTGGAATTTATAAAAATGATATAATAAATTTAATCGTTTTATTATTTATATTAAAGTATTAAGGTTACGCGATAGTCTAATCAACAACGTATATAAATGCACACTGCGAAATAAGAACTATACAAGCTAGTACCGCTATGCCGAAGTAACATGAGAGAAAAATGAGAGAAAACTTTTATTTTACTGAATAAATTTGATACTTAAGGGAGAGGGTGTCTTACAAAATTATATTTTTCTCACATATTTAAAAACTTTGTTTTCTCTTTAACGCTTTTCTTATAATAAAAATAAACGTCTACCGGAAATTTCCAGTTAAAAGTGAAACACGTTAAAAATATTAAATATTAAATATTAAGTCAGTCAATAATTAAAAAAATAATAATCCGATTATACATATTATATATTATGAACTTGACTGATAAACTATAAATAATTGTAGATAATCTATAAAGTAAATAAGTATTGCTTCAGTTAAATGTAATTTTATTTTTTAACGCAATTCATTTTTCCCAGCGATGAGTTCCCGAGTGGAAATTTAGGTCCCTGATTAGATGCTTCTTACACCTTCTTGGACCTGAATAAGTGCTTCTTACACCTACTTAGTCCTGAATAAGTCCTTCTAAATTCTTGTAACAGGTGACCGGTAAAATTAGAGTCTGATTTAGTTCTGAAAAGTCCTATACCAATTG
>JABFPK010001669.1:0-11345 GCA_022817445.1 Habroteleia sp. ZL-2020
GAGTGATTGTGATATTTATTTTTCTATTTAAAAAAAGTAAAACTTAAAATGTGTGTAAACCTTGCAGTTTAAACTAACTGAATTCGTGAGTTATTATAAGAATAATAAAGAATATTATTACTGTTACAAGGGTTATACAGTGTTATTAAAAGTAATATGAAGTTTATGATAAATATAGTAAAATTTATTATAGTATTTTTCTCAGAGTACAATTATGCAACGCGATGATTATGTATATTTAATGTATTTTTTATGAAAAACTATTTTTTTAGTGCACCCAATTTTTATTTAATCAAACTATTGTTTTAAAGTATAGCATGAATACATTAAAATAACATGATATATAGTTTAACATCATGAATCATTATTATTTAATAATTCTTGGTAAATTTTAGCAATCTAGCAATTTAGTATTGAGTTTTGATCGAACAATGACACCGCTATTACAATATTAATGTTAGCTCGAAGGTAAGGCTTATTTGCAAAGCGAAACAATTAATTGAGAATGTAATTAAAGATGGTGTGTTTCGTAATGATATGTACATAGTTGTGACTAATTTAAAGAAGTTTAATGAAGATACATGTAAGATATTAATTATTATGTCATTGTAGTTGTTTATAGATTTTTACAGTATTTTATTAGACAAATGAGTATTAAAGCATATAAAATTGCATTTGTTAAACAAAGTGAAAATATTATAATGGTATTGAAATATGCAAAAGTAAATAGTTTTTAATAATTATTATTTAAGGGAAGTATAGTTTGTGGTGTCGTAATTTTTTTTTAATTATTTTGTATAAACAAACAGTGGCGCCCTAAAATAGACGAGTTTGGAAAGGTTTTAAAAAAATATGTTTTTCTTCTCGATTTCGAAAGATTTTATTGTTTCGAGTTTTTTCCTCATCCTACAGTTTTTTCCTTATCTACATATATATTAACAAAATACTTATTGCAAATGTATGTAACTATTGCTTTATATTTGCGAATGATTATCATTATTTTTACTTTCTACTTTTTAGGGCATCAACTAACTGGCAAGAGCTCGGTCGAAATTTACCGGCAATGTTTGCTCGCGGGGTGCAGATGTGTGGAACTTGATTTTTGGAATGGCAAATTCGATGAGCCTGTCATTGTTCACGGGTAATTTTGCTGCTTGTTCGATAACAAAATTGACAGTCGCGCACAAAATGTATAACACCGTTAATAAGTGACATCTAATAATGATTATTTTGATAGGTACACATTCGTGCCGGAAATTTACGCGCGCGATGTCATAGAGGCGATAGCTGAGAGTGCCTTTAAAACGTCCGAATATCCAGTAATACTCAGTTTCGAAAATCATTGCAACTCATCTCAGCAGGCGAAAATTGCGCAGTACTGCAGAGAATTCTTTGGCGATATGCTGTTGGATTCTCCACTCGAATCACACAAGGTCTTTTTATTAAATTGCACTTTTATAAGTTTTTCGTTTTTATTTCAATAAGGCAATGCTATTTTTGTACGAGAATATGTATTTCCATTTAAATAAGATTCCACGAAATACTTTTATTTAAATTTGTTATAATGTCTTTTAATAATTTTACAAAGTTTGAATATCAAAAATTATAAAATACTCTAAAGCGTTTAATTAATAATATACACGAGTTTATTTGTAAAATTTCTAGAAATTGCAATGGAAAAAGAAATATAATAAATGTGAATTCTGATTTATGTGGACATTTTGCCGTGAATAACAAACATTGGATTATTAATTGTAAAAAATACATTTTACTTTAGTTGGAACCAGGTCAGGAGCTTCCTCCGCCTTCGTTGCTAAAGCGTAAGATCATGATCAAGAACAAAAAGAAGCATCACCACCACCATCATAAGAAACAGCAAAAGAAACCGCCGGTTCAGTCACAGGATACCAAAGAGGGTCAACCGGAGGGCGAGAACAATGGCGTGGTGAATCAATCGTCGGAGGGCGAAAACGGGCCAGCGCCCGACGTCATTCCGCAGAACGACTCCATCGATTCCGTCGGCAACGGAAGCGATACTCAAATCGGAAACGGAGACGTTTGTCATCCCCCGCTACTCCAGCAGCGGCAGGGAAGTAAGGACAGCACGCAGGAGGAAGAGGGTTTGTTGCTTTTTTTAATTAACATTTGTATTTCTTTTTTTCTTCATTCAAATAACAATATCGTGATTAATTACAAAACTAAGAAAAACTTAATTAAAAAATAAAAAAGTACTTATTCATTATTGAAACACAAATGAAATTTAATTTCAGTATAATTACATAATTGTTTTTAACTATTAATGAAAAATTTTAAACAACGAATGACGTGTAAAAATTATTTGAGGTTTCAACTCATTCCTATCAACATTTTTCAGTGCCAAAAGAGAAAGCATTTTGCATAAAAATATAATTTTTATGTATGTGAGGTTATTAAATATAAAAAAGTACAATAAGTCCCAAGAATTTTTATTTGGTTCCTAGAGGTCACCCTTCCTACCATTATTCAACAAAAAGGAACGTTTTGGGCATATTGGGAATAATTATCCATCTAATTATTCTCTCATAATAATCACTAATTGTTATTTAATAATAATTATGTAATAGTTTCAATTATGGATTTTGTGATAATGTTGAAATTGCATTGAAGTCTGAATGATTACTATATATGTTTATCGTTATCAAATAATTAATTAACTGTTATTGTTTCAGACGAGGAAGAAGAATCGAGCACGGAAGAAGACGAATCGAACGCTGAGGATATTAAATTGCGATTAGGCGACAAGGTTCACGCGACTGACAAAGTGTCTTCTACGAAGGAAACGGAGGCAGGCGCGGAAATTTCGGCCCTTGTCAATTACATACAGCCTGTACATTTCAACAGCTTTAAGAATGCCGAGGGTAAATAATATGCACTATTTCATGTTCAATAACGTAATGTAAATTCACGCTAGAATAATATTGTACTCAATTTTAAATTGTAAATTGTAAAATTGTATTAAATATTAAATTAGTTTTGTTATAAAGTGTTGTTTCAAGTTCGAAAAGAAAAGATTATCATTTGTGGCTTTGCAGAAAAGAATAGGAAGTATGAAATGTCATCGTTTGACGAGAAACAAGCCACGACTCTTTTAAAAGAGAAACCGTTGGAATTCGTGAATTATAATAAACACCAATTGTCACGAGTTTATCCGGCTGGCACACGCTTTGATTCCAGCAATTTCATGCCTCAAGTCTTTTGGAACGCAGGATGTCAACTCGTTGCTCTCAACTACCAGACTCTCGGTAACCGATACAGAATTTGTTAATAAAATACTTGAAATGGTTAGATTTAATTTTTATTATTCAATATTTATACAAAATGAATTTATGCGAAAATGATACAAAAACATAAAAATACAAGAAAAGATTTTATGCTAACAAAATATCAAGATATATATCTAAACTCTGGTAATAGAGTTTTCCATTTTTAATTTCGTAAGTTGCATATTCATAAAATTGATATGCATTGTATTTTATCAGATCTCGCTATGCAATTGAACTTGGGTATCTTTGAATACAACAAGCGTTGCGGATACTTACTTAAACCAGAATTTATGAGGCGGAAGGATCGACGATTGGATCCATTTGCCGAATCCACAGTCGACGGCATAATTGCGGGAACAGTTCATATTCATGTGATATCCGCTCAATTTTTGACTGACAAAAGGATTGGTACATATATCGAGGTCGACATGTACGGCTTACCCGCGGATACTGTGCGCAAGAAGTATAGAACAAAAATTGTACCGAACAACGGAATCAATCCAATTTATGATGAAGAACCTTTCGTATTCAAAAAGGTATGACAGTTACAATTTCATTGTAGTATTTTCATTTTCCCCATCAAAGGACAACAATTTTCTATTCAGTAGTTTAGTTAACAAATTAAAAATTGCTTTATTTATTTATATACAGCCATTGCAATATTTGATATAAGCTTTTATTTAACATTTTAAATTAAATTATTTATAAAAAAATAATTGTATAAAGAACAGAACAAAACTTATATTTATTTCTATAAATACAATGATTAAATTATAGTAATTTACAATTTTATTTAAAATATTAACGCAGCTTCTGGCTTCGTTATTAAATTTATTTAAATGATCTTCAATCTTAAGTTGTCCTACCATTTGGTAATTGCTACCTATATTGTTTAATTTGATCAGAGCATTTGATTTATAGACAAGGTTTACATTCGAGTTTAATATGATTAGGTTGTTTTACCTGAGTTAGCTTCGATTCGAATAGCTGCGTATGAAGAATCTGGCCGATTAATTGGTCACCGAGTATTGCCTGTGGTGGGTTTATGTCCGGGTTATCGACATGTGGCCCTTCGGACAGAATGTGGTCAACCGCTTCCTCTAGCAAGCTTGTTCTTGCACGTGATAGTTAAGGACTACGTGCCCGATGGCTTGAGTGAATTAGCCGAGGCTTTGGCTAATCCAATAAAATATCAGAGTGACTTGGAGAAAAGGGGAATGCAACTTTCAGTTTTAACGGATGACCTGGAAGAACCTTCGGAGACAGACTTAGAAGTAAATAAATGAAATTACATAAAAATATATCTCGCGGGATAGTTAACGATAACATGTTGCTAAATTTCATAATCATTTCATGTGATCGCAGAATGAATAGCTCACTAGAATGAAGTAATTTTTTTGAAACATTTGACTTATAACTTCTAATATTATGTAATTACTAACATTCTAGATTAAGGAAAGTGTTGGTGTTGGTGCTGCAACAAGTACCTCCAAACCAACCGTAAGTCTTTATTAACTTACGTTTCGTTCTGGATTTATGTTTTTTATTACCAAACCCGTTTTAGTATCAATCCTTCGTAGGGAATTTATACGATAATTTTGTAAACAGAAGTTTTTAATTCGGAATCGTTTTTTTGTAGGATGAAAGCAAGGGAAAGAGGATGCAATCGATAGGAGAAACATCGGCAATGAGATCGAGTTCGGGCAGCCCGCATGGCAGGCCATCCATAAGTGCTTTAAATTCTACAGAATCGCAAGAACTCGAAGACGGAATCTCAACGCCTGCCACCTCTTCGGTCGAAGCGTCTGCTAACAAGAGCCCTGTAAATACCAGTACGAGCGAATACAGTCGTATGTATTTTATTGACGCTTTTCTTATTAATGAACGTTTTGTTTAATTTTCATTTGAAATTGTCAACATTCTTTTTTAGTGAGCGATGAAATTGTAGCCGAGCCATTGGAAAAATTGATGGACAACAAGCTCGTTAAGGAGAAAAAATTAGAACTGGAAAAGAAGTTGGAGTCTCTGCGAAAAAAGCATGAGAAGGTAGGTGTTCGGTATAAATAGCTGTAATTGAAAATGTCGGTGTTTTTATTTAATTTTACTTTCAGGAAAAAATGAGGTTACAAACACAAAAGGGCTCCATGGACGGAGAAAAGCACAAATCGAAGTTCTATCTGACTAATAAATTCGGGAAACGTTTATCCAGCAAAAATATGTGAGTACATATATACGTGTGTGTTTTTATAATTTAAAAACAGTTTTCTTAAAAACTGGAAATATTAATTAAGAGAAAAGTGAAAATAGTAAAGCCATTTTCCTTGCTGATGTTGATTGCGACCGTTTTAATATTGTGTCTAATGTTTTTGTATGGTTTTTGCATTAAAGTATTGGTAATTCATTGACATGATTCTACAAAATAATTGCATCGAAGGCAGACCTTCGATAAGAAAACGTATAGCTAACATAAATCATTTTAACCGACTTCATATTCTTATTGCATGTTTTACAATAAACACGCTATTCAACGAAAAAATGGGCCAAAACTATTAAAACTTTCTTCCTGAAAACATATGTAATTGTTTTAAACAAATTTAGATTTATATTTTTCTCTATTAACTTTTAATTAAAATTTCTATAAATAATGCTTTCATGATTTGATTTACATAAAAAAGCATTTATAAATGAAATTTGGTTAGGATTAATATGTAAAAGTCCTTTTTTGTTCGTTTATTTGTATTTTTTATATTGATTTTTTAATTTATTTTCGGTCAATAGTTTCACGTTACAACATTTTGTAACAGCAATAAATTTCAATACGATACTAATATAATACGATTACTCGTCGACAACAGTTATTCGACTACTATTTAGGAACTGTCGCTAATACGAACAGTCCAAAAATATATGACATTGAACCGGTTTCTACCTGTGCTTCCTGCCCACGTCTGAGTAATGCTCGACGCGCGATTTTTAGCATGCACTCTCTGATATAAATGCTTATAACTTTGTTATTAATGAGAATTGATGCATACCACTTTATGTCTATTAAAATGGAGAAAGCAAGACGTTTTGGCGCCGATGTTTTGTCGGCGTGTGATTTTATTTGTTAGTATTGTTTAAAAATTACATTATCAATTTATTTATTTATAAAAATAGAGAATCAAATAAAAATAATAAGTTAGAAAAATGTTTTAAAAATTTCTGGCGTCAAAACGTCAGTTTTCTAAATAAATACTTTTAACAATGTTTGAAGCGAGACTCTTAATTAACACTTTGGCAATTATAAGAATAATGCTAAATGAACAATTTTAAAAATAATTTACTTTTATTGGCCATGTGGAATTATATAATTTTATATTGAATGAGGTGAGTCGAAAAATCCCAAGACTGACACATAGTTGATGGTTAATAACGTATCTCATATCAACTTTTAAATGATAGGTGCCAAAATTTGCTGTCATTGCAACCGTCGTCAATATATGTAATAAATTATTAGTGACGCACCTTTTGATACTTTTGATAAAAGAAATAAAAAGATTACGTCATGCGGTATATGACCAGGAATAGAACATGGATCCACCATTACACTCTGGAGTCAAATCGGCAGTTAGCTAAGTGAATAGTAAGGGATGAAATCCAAGCAAAACGACCAAACACACAACAGCCGGATAGCCAGGTTTTGACGTCCTCATTTTGCAACAATGGCAAGATTTGTCCCTCAGCATCTGTTACTTGTTCCCAAACGACGAGAAAAAGGTCGTCTGGAAGAAATTGCTTCAATGAAGAGGAGGATATCACTAAAACTGAAGTGTATTTTGAAGGTTTGGACTCTAAAAGGAGATTGCGTTGATAAATAAAATCGAGTTTTGTCAAGAAATTGTACTTTTACGTTAGTCTCGGGACTTTTCAAACCACCTGCTATGCTATTAAATTATTGTTTTTATAAAATTCATACTTGTTTTATTTTTTTTTAGTTTAATTTGTGTTAAATCTTCTAGTTTGTCAACGGAAACGGCCGAGAGTTCTGAGGTAGAGACACGAGAGTCCGCGGAAATGATTCCGAAAGGGTTGCCTCGAAGTCAGAGCGAGCGACTTCTCGCTGTCTGTAAGGAACATGTTCAGCAAGAACGCGAACTTCAAGAAAAATATAACGAAAGTATATTCTTGATGGTTGAGAAAGTAATGAAGTCCTCGCAGAGGAATCAATTGAAAACTCTCAAAGGAATTTTCGAGCGGGAAACTGCGGATGTGAAACGGAAATTGCAGACGAAGCGGCACGGTGAAGTGAGTTGTAACACGTTTTTAACGCGGGTTACTTTGAGCAGGATATAAAATTAGGATTTTAATAATGCGCAACTATTTCCACTTAGTAGTCTTACAGATTTAATTTACAACACTTTTAGTGCAATTTATTTAATAAAGAATACTTTTCGATGGTTTTAGATTAAGAAACTGGCAAAGGAGCACAAAGATAAGGCAGAATTGGATCGAATTAAGCGAGAAGTCGATAAATTCACCGTGCAAAAAGGCGTTAATGAGTGCTCAAAAATTAGACAGGTTTATGAGAAAAAGAAGATAGAGCTAGAAAGACAGCATGAAGAAGTGAGACAAAAACTGGAAGATGAGAAAGCAAAGGTACAATATTTATGAACTAACTTGATTTAAACAATATTTTCAGAAAACAGAAATGATCACATCTTTCCAAAATGCAATTGTAATTAATACAAATTTTATACATTTTTGAATGTAATGTTTGAAATTTTATATTTATCGTTGTGTTTATAATTTATTTTATTGCATTATTTAGTATATATTACCTAAAAACATATAAGTATTTTCTAATTAAAAACTTAATTAAAAAACTTTAAATTTTTTTATTTTATATTTATAAAATAAATATTATATTTATTTTTATAATGTTTATATAAGTATTTTTGATTTCTTAAAATATATAAAATTTCGTTTGCCATTAATATTGAAAGATTTCTAATTTATTAAATATTTTATGAAATAAAATAAAAGCTCTTTCAT
This sequence comes from Habroteleia sp. ZL-2020, assembly GCA_022817445.1. Lineage (NCBI taxonomy): Eukaryota > Metazoa > Arthropoda > Insecta > Hymenoptera > Scelionidae > Habroteleia > Habroteleia sp. ZL-2020. Next base: position 8,337 of record JABFPK010001669.1, read on the forward strand.
CAAGAAACCATCGAACTTTTCAAAAACATGAAAAATCTAACGATAATAATTATTTTTTTAGAAATTAATAAGTTATCTTTTCAGATTTATATATATACATAAATTTAAACATTGCTATTTTATTAATTAAAACATTAATTGCTTATTTATTGTGAGTTGAAACATAATATAATATTGTTTAATAATTCTAGATAAGAAACCAACTGCAGATGGAGTATAGCAGTCAGTACAGCAAGTATGAAGACGAAGAAATGCATTTATCGTCGCCAACGGGAGCTGGTCTTCCAGATACACTCAATGACAACGTGTACTGATGAAAGAACGAGCGTGATAATTGCTAAACGCCTCGCATCCATGATGGAAACGTTTCGTGTTTCGGAGCGACTTGACTCCGACTAGGACATTTTTGAAGTCCATTCCAGATAACGGGCTTTCGTCTTGCTGTTGCTAATTCGCGCGAACCACCCAACCGAAACAAATGAACAATGTTTCCGGTAAAGCCAAGCGAATAAACTCGATAAGGAAGAACTGAGCAGAAAGGAGATGTAAAATGAAGAAGTTATCCTAACATTCCCTTTGGGTCGCACGAAACGAACTCTTCCTCGCAGTATTAAACACATTGTATATTTCAACACGAACAATCTTTTTATGAAAGCGAGAAATTGATGAAGAACTGATCGCGATAAAACCGATTTGTAATTAAAAACAAGAAGATAAGGAAGAATTAACGAAAACTGTTTATCTCGTCGTACGAACGCGTGATTCCAAATAAGTGTAATCTTTTTAAGCTGTAACTGTTGACCTTGTTGTTATATACATAAGTCGTTACACTGAACTCTTTTCTCGTCGAATCGACGGCGAGTCTCGGTTTTTTATCTTTGTTTCTTATACGCGAGTCTCACGTTGGGGAGGGGGGACTAGGGGATTTCGAGGACTTCGCGAGCTTCCGTTGATTATTTTTGGGAATATGAGATTCCAGGTTAACGTGTGACAAAGACGATGATTGGAAAAATTATAGATATATTATTAAATTAATAAAAAATGAACAAAATATGATAATATATTATTACTAAAAGGGAGATAGAAGGTCGTCGGGCCCCCTTTTGAGAAGACAATCAAAAATGTTGGCGTCAACATTTCACTTGTTATTTTTAATCGTAAAATATCTAAAGTAACATTATAAATCCACGTGTATAAGTATATATAATTATGTAAATATGAATCGCTCTGATATCTTCCCTACTGAAAAACGAACCTTTGTGCGTTCGCGTTACCTTTTTATGCAATCGCATTCGTTTTATTTTGTCTTCTGAGTTCTCGCGATGTGCTGAAAATCTCCTGCTTTTTGTCGCACATGTTATTTTATTGTATAATGTAATGTTATGTCAAAGGGATGACAATTTGTTTTCACTTGTGATTGCATTAATCTGTTAGAGATTTTAAGACTTTGTCATTCGTATAACTGTATTTCTTTATTATTTATGATAAATGGTTGTTTTTCGAAATATAATATTTTACGTTCTTTATTTCATATTTAATATGAAATTAGTCTGACAGATTAATCATAATAATTCTTAGAGTGTCGTTCCTCTGATTGTGACTACGATAGACACACGTTGTGATATTAATGGATCTCAAACCAAATATAAGGTCGCGTATAAAGATATAACAGATGGGAACGGGGTAGAGATAAATTTACTGCGTGTGTGTATGACTTCTACTTTGGTTAGACTCTCGTTATATTTTATTTTTTTAGAAGTTTAATATTTTATCGAATGTTTTCAATTTATTTCAAGCAAATGAATTTAACTTTGAGTATACGTAAATGATTTTTAATTGTTCTAGAGAATTTTTTTAATATTAAATAATATTTTTGATTTGCATATAAATAGTTATTGTTTCAATCTAACAGAGATTACACCTTTCGGATTCACCCTAATACTCGTATAAAGGTTGATTATAAATTTAGATCTATTTCGATATTTTGCGTTTAAATGATTGTTGCCTTTTGCTTACATAATTATCAAAATCGGTCTGTTTTTCTAAAGCAACTTAAAATCATGTATTTACTTTCTATTATTTTTTGAAAAGGGGTATTTATTTTTATATATAAGCGTTGAATGCGAATTTTATGTTTGTTGAAAAAATGAGCAATGCGACGATTTTTTAACAAGATATAATTATATATTTGGGGTATTTTAAAATATTTTAATTGTATATATTATTATTACTATTTATTCAAATATATTTCATTTGATTTTAGTTTTATTTTAATTTTAGATAAATTATTAAAAATAATTATCTATATATATAATGTTGATTATAGTTAGATCCAAAAGTATTAATGTAATGTATAAACGTGGTGCACATGCACAATTATTTTATATTATGTATGTCCATAAGATGTTAATTGTACACAATACAATTTTTATTTCTTTATAAATGCAATTGGTTTAAAATTTTAATTTTATAGGTCGTTATTGTTATATATTATCTCGTTTTTTCTTCTTTGCTATAAATTTAATTTAAAGAGAGACTGAATGCAAAATTTTTTATAATTACATCCAGAAAAATTATATAGTTATTCCGTTATGCATATTCTTTTCGAACATATATTTGTACATGCCGTTTTAAACGCAGAATTAAATGTTTTGTAATCTTTTTTTACAAGCGAACGAAAAATATATTATAAATGTAACTGCGTTATCTTTTATAATGTCAATCATATATATGCAGTAATGATTATTTTCTGAAATATTTTACAAGTCTTAACAAAGAAAACGTATTATCATTAATTTTCGTAATTGTTAATTACTACTCTTTGTGCTCAAATTGATATTTATTGTTAAACCGAAGTCATTTTTATCAAAGTTATAAAGTACACTGCTTTTAATTAACTGTAACCAAATAGTAAGTTTATGACGAATGTTTCAGAATTTATATTTATATGCGTATAACCGAATTTTATTTCCTACGCTAATTTATGAAAATATTGAGTAGAGCAGACTC
>JABFPK010001670.1:0-11344 GCA_022817445.1 Habroteleia sp. ZL-2020
AGTATACCCATACGAGACCTGTACACTCCTGTTACATTTGCCAAAAAACTTTCAATAAAGTTTATTATTTAAAATCACATCTTAGATCACATAATAAAAATAAGGTATCATTTAATTGTGATCAATGTGACAAAACTTTCAAATCTGAGACGTCATTAGAAAATCATGTAAAAAGTCATGCAAGCAGTTCAAATATGACATGCAAGAATTGTAATACTGAGTTCAACAATAAAGGTGCATTTGTAAAACATATGCAAAGTAAAATTAATAATAGTACAAAATATCAATGTGAATATTGTAGAAAAATATGTTGCAATAAAAAACATCTGTATAACCACTTAACATCTCATAAAACAAAAGATGCTATTTTCAGGTAAAAATTGTCACTAGTAGCTAGTAGTGCATTGTGCAAATAGTAACAGTAACTTTTTTAACGAATCACACACAATATATATTACAATAATTATAAGAAAAATATCATATTCGTAAACTGATTACAGTCGGAAAAATGTATATATAGTAAAAGTAATGTAAATGTATAGATTCTATTTGTTACAAATAAATACCGCGTTATAAAAAATCTATCATATTTCAAAATATCGTAATGTAATGATTTTAATTGTACGCATTTCGATGATCCCTTTGTCCCTGAAGTTAATACAAATTTAATAATAGTATTATAAATGAGCATAAAAATGTAATGTATATAAAACTGATTTCGAATTTTATTTGTCATCCTCTTAAATACAAATTAAACATAAAAAAATACTCTTGAAATTAACAAATATATATATATATATATATATATATATATATATATATAATTATTAATTTTACTTTTTTGAAATTTTCAGGTGTGATAATTGCAATATAGTTTTCAAGAAAAAATTTCATTATGACAGTCATATAGCTAAGCATAGAGCATTCAATTCGAAATATGCATGCAATAACTGCAACACATTTTTTAAAACTGGAATTAGTTTGTATAAACATAAAACTTCATTTAATGGTTCTGATTTGCAGTGTAAAATCTGTTTGAGGCGTTTCACATGTGCAAATGTATTCCAAAATCATTATTGTATTAATGAATCGAGTACAAAAAGAAAGTTTCCACTCGATGACAATTATGTAGACTCTTACGCTGAAGATTCGACGGGATCAAAAACCAGCAAAATAACTCAGAATAAAACGAAACACAGTGATCATACTTATGCACGTCAATATTGGCCTGTAAAACCTTATAATTGTAAGCAATGTGGCAAATTTTTTTGTCGATTAGTAAATTTAGAAAAACATGTTCAAGAAATTCACCGTAAGTAAATAATTAATTACTTACTTTATTTACAATTAATAATTTCGTTTAAAATATATAAACGTAATTTTGAATAAAGAGGCAATTACGAAAATTATAATCAGATTAATTGAAATAAATTCATTGTTATATTACTGTTATACGGAATACTATTGTCTCGCTTCCAAGCAATAACACTCTACTTATTTTGAAAAAAAATGTATTAAATTATAAATTAGTAGAAGAATTATATTAAATCAGAGAGATGTCAGCATTTTTACCTTAAAAAGTAAATTATAAACTAAAATAAATATATCTATAAATAATTATTATTAATCGTTCTTTTTGTTGACAGCATTGTATTTATCTGTTGAAAGTTCCGAGGAAAACTCTGACGAAGAAGATAAATTCAAAGAAATTGAATTAACAATGCCACGAATATCTTCAGTAACTTCGTTAAATATAGAAAATGAAAAGGTATTCATTAACGGGGATAATATTCAAGATCAAGCTGTAGAACTCAACGATGAGCTTGTAGATCCATTGTTAATTGTAAGCTGAATTAAATAATAAAATCTATAATTATTTATATATGCTATTTCAAATTTAATAATATTTAATTACATATTTTAATTTGTAGGATTACCACCAGCAGACATACTTAGATTCGAATGAAACGGAAATAAGTAGTAGTCAAGTTTCTGGGATAGACACAAATATTGTAAAAACTGAGTCTCATTTTTCTGACGATCTTCAGCATCAACAGTCTAATAAATCACCAACAAATCAAAATGTGATTTATATTAAACAAGAAATAATTGATTATGAAAGTAGTTAGTAAATTGCATATTAAATAATTGTAAGATAATTTCATTACAAACTTGGTTTGGCACTGTGATATACTTTAAAGTTTACAATGTAATTAATAAATAATCATGTTTAAGTTAATTTATGTTTATACTATTTCGTAATTTTTTAACAATATGTAAAAAATATTAAATACTAATATTTTCTTAAAAGATTTTTTCTTCCCGAAAGCAGTGTTAAGGGTAATAAAAATAGACCATTATTTATATAAAAAACAAAATCGATGTTTATATATTATTATATTTTACAATTCATGATACATTCAAAGTTATTATCTCGAGTTTGTATAACATTGCATTATTACATTCTTAAGATATACACGCCAATTCTAACGGTAATAAAATAAAAATAAGTTATACATTAAAGGAAGTAAACTAAAAATATTTTCATTTTTAAACGAGGAAACAGTCTTCAACGTTCTTTTTTTAGCATTCATCGGTAACTATGGAAAATTCTTGCTTCAGTAATAATCTACTTTAATAATATTTAAACCTAACGAAGAAAAAATACTGATCTAAACATGAAGAAATAAATAGGCGAAATTTATACGAAATGCCGTCGGTGTTTATCTCATCACTACCAGTATATGAACTTGTTTCCCTTTTATAATCTCCGTCTCATTCCCCTTACATTTCTGTCCCGCACTAGCATAATATTTATTGTTTAGTGAAACGTCGATCGATGCTATAAGACGAAAACAGTTTGCATACTCGCATAGTATCTACCGAAATGTTTCTCAAATCATGTCGTTAATCGAAAATCTATAGAGATCACTATAAAGATCCTAATACAACGTGTTCACTTGTTTGCGTAGTAACTGTGCGATACAAAATACAAACGAACACGAAATCTAAGGTGTATCTCACAAGCTTTTACATTACATAGAAACATTAATCTACAGATTCGATGATCATGAAATTATGAATCCAAATTAGAGACGTATTTAATCGTTTTTTTTTGTGGATACTTTTTAATTTTTAGTTTATTGATTATTTATATTAAGATCAATCTCTTGAATCGAACATGATGTATTATTAATCGACCGACCAAGGCTTTCCATTGTTCCACGTAGAATCGAAATCATGGCGAGTATTGGCAATTGCAGCAGGTGAGATAGTATTTCACTCGACTTTCGGGAGTCTTGCTCAATTCCAGTCTTTGAATTAATCTATTGGGTAAAAACGTAAAATAGCTCTGCCTTGAATTTCCGAATGACAGAGTTTGTGTACTACATCTAATGCTTGTTCAGCCGGGTAAACCGTATGGGGTGGAGGTTCGATTTCACCAGACCCTACTAATGCCACAATTTTCTGTAGTTGCTCCAAAGTTCCAGGTTCGACGGGTTTAATACAAATTTGACGTTCTTCGGCACGTCTGCTAAATTTGGGTAACAATCTGTCCGCAACTTCTTTAATAACAAATACCACGCCACCTTTACTCAGACATTGCAAACTACGGTGCAAGCTGCGTGAAGTGGTGCCAAAATCTATGACTACGTCCACTTGACCTTGACAGGCATCCATAGTACGTTCAATCAACTGCTTCTCATAAAGATCTTCGCTCCATTGTACCACATTGACTCTGCAATTGAAATAAATGCTGTTAAACAAATGAATGCAGCGATTGAACGATCGTGCATTCCATTTGCAATTGCTTTTAGTGAATCTTAGGTGAATATATATGAATATATGTATTGATGTATAAGCATCAATTCTAATTAGGTGTTTCTATTTGAAATCATTTTTGATAAAATGTGCTAATTCAAATTAGTATCTATTTGGTGTTACGTAAAGCATCAAATTGTTTTTCCTTGACAATATAAATAAATTAACAAGATTAAACACTAGACATTTTAATAATGAAATAGAATTAACTTTGAAGTTACTACATTTTTATTGTTCTTTAGAAATTATATTTTTATTTATTTATATCAAAATATAAAAAAAGCTTTCATTACCTAATGAAACAAATAACTATATAAAAAGCCAACATGTTTATCTAATTTTTCTTTATTTTAAGTAAATATATATATACTTATTAAATTTATAAATAACATTTCATTGATTTACTGATTTGGAAATTAAAAAAAATGGAATTTGTTTTAAAGCATTGCGTGCATATATATTAAATCTTTTTACGCAATGTTTGACATAAAAAGATAATTTATACACACTTATAGGAAATAAACTTTATAGGAAATAAAAATGAAAGAATCTGCTTAGCATCGTAAAGCATAAGTAAATGTTAAAATCAAACCTATAACACATACATTTCATCGTGTCTCCACGTAATACTTTATAAAAAATTAAAATGGTTAATAAATAATAGTATATTGTTTATTAAGTAAATAATGACATAGTATTTCAGAGAAAAAAACTAACTACAAGAAATGTTTAAATAATAATAATTAGTACAAACATACCGTTGATACTCTTGAGCCAGCATCAAACCATCGTCTTTGAGAGAGGCAATGGTAATTGTGACACGATCTTTCATGTTCGTAAAGTGATATGCTGCGATTCTGAGAGCCCATAATGCAAGGCCACCAGTACCTACTATGAGTATTTTGCAAACACTGTTTTCACCTCGCTCTTTCAATAGATTCTGAAAGAAAGTTAAATAATTTTAATATAAAAAGTGAAAATACTGATTCAAAATGAATTAAAATCATCACAAATATTTATACACTGCCCACCAAGTTTTCAATCACTCAAAACTTTAATCATTTATTACTCTATTGAATTCATATTTTATTTTTATTAATTATATTTGAAATATTAATTACAATATAAAAATACTATTCATTGAAGGTGACCATAAACTTTTCACAGGCATCTTTCATGTGTACATAAATAAGTAAGATATTTTTCACATAAAACAGGGAAAATTCTATTGAATTGTTTTCTTTTATACAATAAATAGCTCGTATATTATGTTATAAGCATAATGAAGAAATGGATTATAACAAAGTACACAAAATATTTTAAAATAAAAAATAATTTAATAAAATTTGTATTATATGAACTTATTTGAAATGAATTACCTGTACATGTTCATGAGCTGCAAAAACTGTGTTCATGGCGAGAAGTGCACCAGCTGGTAGCATTGCTGCAACACTGAGTGGCATATGATCCGGAACTTTGATGAGATATTTGAGATCATGCACAACCAAATACTCAACATAGCCATTCGGTACATTCTCGTACGGATATAAAATGACGCGATCACCAATTTCAAACACGCATTCATTGGACAAATCTGATCCAAGGGACTCGACGACGCCAGCGACTTCGTAGCCAGGGAACAGAGCAGCATCCCGGACTCCATGATGAGGTAAGACGAGTGGAAAATCACCTTCAACGGAGACCTCAGTTGCTAGGCTGCTGCTGCTTGAAATCGATGCGAGACTCGATAGACTTGGTGAACGTCGGGGCTGGTAACAGGCGCCAGCGCACGCCACCCGAATCCTGGCACCGTGAGCTGGAACATCTGGCACCGGAACATCACAGCTGAACACAAATTCACGCCCGGATACGCTCGGGCTCTCTATTGAAAGTTGACGACACAGTTTATTCATCTTGGTTTCCCTAAAAATAATACAATTGGTCAATTTTACAATACGTTAACTCCTGCGCTGGATTTTGAATAATAATATAGTCTTAAAATAAGACTGTTATATTGTAATTTTGATTATGATCTGATTTTATAACTTTTTAGTTGAAAGATTTATTTTGAAATTAAAAAAAAATTGTTATAATTGATTTTTAATTTTGAAATTATACAAATATCTAATTAAGAATTTTTGATTTACTGGTTGTGCTGAGATATATAAATGACCAGATTAGTAAAAATTATATAAATATTATATATTTTCTAACTGCGGGGAACCATGTGGTACTAAATGAGTAAATGCTTGGTAGTTAATAAAGGAGTTGGGAAATGAGTCACTTTTATTGTGTACGTTGAAAAATATAATTGAGATATAAAATAAAGAATTGAGATAATTTTTAAACTTGAAAATTTTAAAATATTTTTAAATAAGATCAATTTTATTAAAATGTTTTAACATTATGAATATGTTTGCATTTTTTTGTAAAGAATAATTATCTTAATTTTACTCATTTCGATTGTGTCATATTATTACATCCCTGCTTATTTGTAATGCTTGCTTTGGTGGTGTCCCCTCAACATTCCTGAGGGACTCAACTCATAGGCAGAGTTCATTTTTATATATAAAAATACGGAAGAAATAGCAAGCCATAACTGTGTCAAATGGTGTATTATTTATATTTTACTATACTGTATTGAAATAATACAATTTTTTTCGTGATTGATTGGAAAATAATATAAAATATGTAATATATAATACAATATGCATTGTCTGATGGTTTAAATATAAATTTATTTGTCCTTAAGAAAATGTATAGGTATAAAATAAATTAATTTAAAATGGTAAGCATTATAATGGTAAAGCATTATAACGCTGCAAACACATTTTTCATTCAAACGTTAATTTTTAATTTTAGTATAAAATTCAACTATTAATCGTAGCCAAAACGCAAAATTCTTGTGATTTGTTTCTATTTAATTCATAAATCGATTTTTTCAGTATATCTTATACATATTTATTTACATAACAACAAATTTACAAACATATCTAATTGTTTCCTTTTAGCTAATTACTACCTTCCAATTATAATTGATATTTAATTAAAAATTATCAATTACTTCTTAATTGATCGAGATTAATAATTTCAAAAAACTATATGTGGCAAATTTATCAATTACCCATTATTATAATTCCGGAATGTACTGTGCGCGTTAGTCGCAAGAGGTGCTAATTCCACAGGCATTTTTTAACAGTCTTGTTCAAATATCAATAAATATTTAGTTGGATAAAAGTTTAATGTTCTCTCTGAACATTAAACAACACTTGAAATAAACAATCGTTTAATATTAGGCTTAAATTCGGCACTGATCACCGTCGAATATACTCTTCCTACCATATTAATTTTACTAAACCGATTTTCGTATAGCTCAACGCTTTTATACTGTTACAATGACTGGGGATAAAAGTAGCCAATCACACAGGGCACGAGCACTCGCAGAACGCGTGTCTACCGTTGCTTCAGAAGACTCGGACTTTTCCAGAGCCTAACGTAAATTCATAATATTTACCTCGATTTCTGTTTCTATTTTACATTGTTTGAGATTCTCGTTTATATATTATGTGTAAAAATGATATTTGAGATAGTTATTTACATTTTGAAAAATAGGATTCTAGATTTTACACATATTTTATAACAAGTCGAAGTTTTATGTGCTGGGGGATTAATGAAAATGTGTAATAAATGATTAGAAAGGATGAAATTTCTTTTTGTATGATTTGGAGAGTAAATGGTTTAAAAAAAGTGAAATCTGGCACGGCTGTGCAAGAAAATATTCATATTTTGAATGTTAAATGTTCGAGAATAATATACGATATGATTAAAAAGTAATTAAAATATAAAGACTCAAAATTTATATTTATAATATACATATTTGAAATTACAATTATATATAAAACTTCTTTTTATAATTCATAATTTATAAATTTTTCTATAATTTTGTTATAAACTAATTATAAAACCTTTCAAAAATATTTATTTTATGAATTTGTTTTATTTTAATCCACTGATAATAATTTTGAATAGAATAATCAATATAGAAAATAAATTATTCCATATATAATTTATGTAGTGTATATATGCAAACCGTATATGCAAATAACAAATGTTCATTATCTATGAAATAAAAAATTAGAATCAATAATAACCTCACTAAATAACTATTGTAAATTGTATCTATTTGAAAAATATCATTCTGTTTATCAACGTTGTTATTAACTATTTCTACAAGCGTTTTAAAAATGTATCAACACCTCAACATAAAAACTTATTTTTCCACAGTTGAGTTAAAGTAAAAAAATTTGCATAAATTGGCGACATAAAGTAACTATAAAAATAGAACATCGCACAACAATGAAAAACGTCGTTTCACATTTTCACGTTTGAAACAGACTTATTTTTCAGAATAACTAACATTACGAAACGACACCGCTTGTGAATTTTCTATTCAATTTTCAAATTTCAAATTCGTATTTTTTAACTGTCTGCTGCTTAAGTGCGTGTGAAATTTGCATGAGAAAACGTCTGGAATCCAGGAAGTTTTTCTATCAATTCTAATATTTGCCACGAAGCAATTGCATATTAAAGTTTAATAAATGAAACACCGAAATGACTTAAAAAGACTATTATTAACAAACAAAAACGATTTTATGTCTGGGCAAAGAGTGATTGCTTTTTATAAATCGGAAACAAAGTACATTAGAGAATTAAAGTTAGTATGTTAGTATGTTTCTATTTTTGAATTGCGATAAGCTACGATATTTAGTATAAAATATAACAATAAAAAGTTTATATTATTATATTATTTATTAGTGTTAATTGAAATAGTGTTTAAGTATAAATATATGCATAGCGTAGATTAAACAAATATATGTGATTAAAAGTAATTATTTATTAATAATTTTATTTATTAAAAAGTGATTTAAATATTTTCGACAATGTATTCGTGTTTACATATATTTGCAAATATATACAAACATTGAATATAAATACACTACGTGACTAAATGTAAAATGTGGTTTCCTCGTATTTCTATACAGTTTTTTTCTTTGAAAAATGAGAAATTGAGAAAATAATTCTGATGAACCATAAGAAAATGCAGCATAATTTTAACATGGATAAAGAGGTTTGCTTTGTAATGTTTTTCAAAATATACATAATATACATACATAATAATATTTTTTGTGAAATTTTTTTATTTAGGGAATTGAAAATATTTCATATCTAACTTTAGTTATTTTTTAATAGCGTGAATATTTTTTTTAATTAACCATAATAACGTAAATTGTTTTTGTCCTTATTTTGTGAGTGCGATTAGAAGTTCAACATACTAATTCATGGACATTAAATACGTCATCTACGAGTAGTTTGACACGTTAAAGATTAATCATCTCATATATGAACATCAAAACGCTTAAAATAATATTTTTATCTTATCTAATGTCGCTCAAAATTAATCAGTCAAATAAAAAGTAAATATTTTTAATCCAATTATATGTATACTATAATTATTCACGTTCTAATAACAATAGATATTGTTATCGCCTTTTATTAAAAATCTGTTATTGTTATAATCTCAATGATTACTTATAATCTTAAGTTTATACTTTCGTTATAACAAAAAAACATGCTTTTATCCTAACGGTGATCAGAGCTAAATTAAAGTATATGTACAAAGCAAATATTGTGTTAAGGTAAACCACATCTACCGTTAATTACAATTACAAAATACCGTAACTCTAAAAACTGAAATTTATTTTGAAAGCAAATACAAAATTACTTTATTCTAGAGTTACAATACACAAAGTAAATTTTATGTAAGAATAAAGTATTTAAAATTGATATTTTTGTGTGTGTACGTGGGTGTGAGATTAACTGAATGTATTTAAATAATCAAATCGAATCCGAACTTTTGCAAATGTAGCAGTATTTTTCCTGTAGAATTTGGAATGATGTTTTTTTAAATAAAACGGAAATAAATGAATAAATGCATTTAAAGGTGTAGGATTGAATTTTGAGATGTATTACTTTACAAATGCATTTAAAAATTATGTTCCGGCATTGCTCATCCATTGCCGTCTATGGCAAAACGGACACCAATGTAAGTAACGTTTGCACGAGATTCATTCGGTGAAAAGGGTGGGGTGTGCGATCGATGCCGGAGAATAGCGCACGCTGAGATCACGTGCAACTCAGCCGTCGACCGCGTGTTCGCTTTTTTCTCTTCTACTCCCTTGTGCTATTCTCGCGAATAGTATCTTAGTAGCGTGAGAATAATAAGGGTGTTGATATTGCAGACTACAACTTCGAAACGATACGAATAGAAAATCAGTTTTCCTAAACAAAACTTAAAAATTCATTCATTTTTTTTAACGCCACTCGACGCAACACAATTAGCATACGCTAACAAAAAAAGTGACAAAATGTTTATTTAACAGTACAATAATGGAATGACTAAATAACGAATGAACGAATGAACAATTGTATTAACTTATTCGAATAAAAATTTTGCAAGCAAAGTAATTTAATTATTAATTTTGAGTAACAATGTATTTATTATTTTTCGTTTGAATTGAAAAAACAAATGTTCTTGTGAGACTCTTCTAGAAAGCTTTGTTTTTTCCAAGAAAAACGTTCATTTGAAAACATTTTGTTCCGAAAGAGCACATAAAGTATTCTAAAAAGAACATTCAAATACTAAAATAGACATTTGTTATTTGCAGTGAAAAAATCAGTTATTAATGTTTATAATTATTCTTTGTTTACTGTTTGTATATTCTTCATAACAAAGAAAACAAGAAAAAATATTTTATGATTTTACAGAATAAAAACTCCAAAATAACAAGTTTTCTAAGAAACTTAAAAAAATTGTTTTTATATGTACTATATATGGAAGTACACAAAGCATATCAAATTTTAATGGTAGTAATATATACAATTATCCCTGTCTATAGTGCATAAAAGACAAAAATTGTTTACAACACTTACACAAATACGACGTAAAATGTATTGAACAACAACAATGATTTATGTGTTATTCATTAGAACTATACACACAATAATCATTGTGACTAATCGCACACGGGATAAATTTTCATTAGTTTTAAGTGAAGAGAATTTCGTGTTAATAGAGGGACGACGTTTAGATTTAAATAATATACATTCTATAAAGAATCTAATTCACAGTTATATTTATACACCTTTGATTGACGGACTGACAAATTTTTCACAGCGCAAATTATACTCAAAATATTACAGTAAATAAATGATTTTGAATTGGGTGGTAGTCATTTTATCGAAACTTCATTTTATCGCCACTATCATTTTATCGAATTCTCATTTTATCGAAACTTCATTTCATCGCCACTATCATTTTATCGAATTTTCATTTTGTCGAAAAATCATTTTATCGAAAATTCATCTTATCGCCACTATCATTTTATCGAATTTTCATTTGCACATATATTTAAATGTGGCGATAAAATGATTTTTCGATAAAATGATAGTGGCGATAAAATGA
>JABFPK010001671.1:0-11342 GCA_022817445.1 Habroteleia sp. ZL-2020
GTATGGGTGCCGTGGGTAAGGTACGACAATATGCCCCAATTCGCGATTATCCGCGCAGTATTACTCTGTTCGATTTGCGCAAGACAAGTATGTCATCCGTCAAAGAAAATGTGCGTTTGTTGTGGTTCGATCTGACCTTTGATTTGGCATTCATGTAACCGATGTATTTCTATATTTTATATTTCAGTGGCTTGACCAATGGCTGATATTTGGATCGATTTGTTCATTCAGTAAATGCGAAATCAAATTTTCATTTGGCTCAAAGTAATTTCATTTTAGTTGAATCCAATTCAATGTTTTTATTTCAATTTATGGTTTTGAATACATTGAAGTAATCATTTATTTACAGTTAAATCGATCCGGTTATGCCACTGACTAATGCTTTAATTTATAATGTACAGTCAATGAAAATCGAGCCCACGTTGGCCTTCGCTTCGTCGCGAATAAAAGAATAAGATATTAAGAAATTCAAAATTGAAACTGTAATACCGATCTCGGTAAAACACAGCATTCGAAACTATATATTCAACAGAGAGAGACGTGTCCTCTTATATTGAGGCATTGCTCGATATTATGCCGGAAAAGACGCTTTCAGCTACGTCGCCCGGAAGACCTCGCCATATCCGGACACAGAGGAAGAAAACTCTTGGATTGCGGCAGACCAGCTTGTTGGCAGGGAAGTTTCATTCTCTACAAGTGCTATTCAATTCCATCTGGGTGCATCGGAATTCACGACGGAATATGCAGCCCACGACGTGAGAACGATCCTACTTTTTTTTCTTCATTCATTTTTTTAAATCAATTTTTTTCTCTTTAATTCCACCTCAAGGGGTAGACAACCGAAAAAATCTGACTGCGAGAAAGCTTCAACGTAGTTTCGTTTTCTTTTTGTTCGTTGTTGTGTGTCTTTAACAATTTTGGCACTCGTAGCGTTTCATTTTTGTCCGCGGTATTACTTTCAAACTGAAAACAAATTCCAGATTTCGATCGCGTTACGAGTGCATACGTGATACTAACGATTTCGAGCAACAATAGAAAAACAATTCGTAATTGATCGAGTTTCGGGAACATAAGTAAAACGACGCGCAAGCAAACAACAAACCCCGATCACCATATTTCTCCCGTTTTATACGACGCTTTTATTTCGACCGAATTCGAAAAGTCTTTCTGCCCATTTCTCTCTTTCACGAGCTACAATTTAAATTTCGCCGCTAGTCAAAAATTGTTTGTCGGTGCGCGCGCGCGCGAATCGACCGTCGAGAACGCGAAAATCGTACGCGAGTTTCGATGATCGATGTGCTCTTTCACAAATGCACTCTATGGGATTGTAACGGCACTCCTTTCGATGTTTGTCAAGTGTAAGACTATACACATACTTAAACATACTCGCACACGTATATTTAGAACACAACTACATACCGAAGAAAGATTACATGATTGAACTACATAAGTTAATGTTACAATTGCACATAAACATATTTGTGATAAGATACTCTTATCGGCGCGGAATTATTACAAGCTACACACAGCGACACAGTGGAATCCACCTGACAAAATCATAATCACGCGTACACACGAGCGCGTCGATTGCGTGAACGTGTGTATGGCATGCAGATTCGTCTTAGAAAGTATATCTGGTAACATATGTTTCTGATTCATTTCAGGAAACCGGAGAGCCGAGGTTGCTTGACTTTGTTTTTTACGCTTTTTTTTCTTTTCGTACGAGAGTCCAAAGGGACCGTGAAATGCTACTAAAGTTAATTTTGCTAAGAGCCAATTTCAGGTGCCCCAATCCGGCCGAAAGGCGCCCCAAACAACGCAGACGGAAGCGAATGCGCCAGACTTCAGTAGCCTCACTATACTTCGTATCTTCTCTCGATCCTTACTGACACGTTTTATATTAATCTTGATTTTTTCCAGTCCATCTTGGAGGTCGCCTCGAGCTTTTAGCGTGCGATAAGAAATAACGCGTAGACGCAGCCGTCGCGATTCTTAAATGTAGAGAATCACGCCAGACAACAAAGCAAAACGAACGTAGAACTTTCTGTTGTACTTTTCTTTCGTGATTGAATTATTGATTATTTTCTATTTTCCATCAATGTATTTGCATTGTTTATTTAGTTCATCTGTAATTTGTTTATTTAATCTTCGATCACTTTTGAACCTTTTAGTATCTCGTCTTCTTTTAATTCGTGTTATTATACGTTTGTTTATTTATAACCTTGCTTGATGCAACAGATCCGCATAGGCGATTATGACGCGTCACAACGTCTAGGAGTCCTGCAGAAACATGACATTACATAACCCCGTCTCGCAAGATCCACTGCACTCCATCGAGTGACGTGCATCTCGCGAGACTTTTGGACTTCATGATACTGTTAACTGTGTTCATTTCATTTCTACATAAAAAATATTTCTATTTGTTGTTATTGATTAATTAATTACATTATTATTAATTGATTATAATTATATTTATCGTTATGATTATATTATTGTAAGACCTCTGCGACTATCTGCCTCAAACCGTAGCCTCAACTTATCTTATTTTCTTTTTTTGATTTTGTGATCTTGCCCTCTCGCCTGACGATGCTTCATGCTTGCTGAAAACCTTCGTGCGCTTCGCTACCTGCCAAAAATTAACGCCTGTTGAACGAATACGAACGAATTGTCGCACGGCCGAAATGTGTCTCGCAAAAACACGAACGAACCAACCAACCGAATCGTCGCCGCTTTCACCAATCTGGCAACGGACGCATACGCAAACTCGATTATTGATACCAAAATCGATGTGAACAGACGGCAACGATGCCGACAAGTGTGCCGGGAATCGGCGCGATGACTGGCGGAGTTTCGGCAGTGCCGGCCGCTGCGGTGCCCGGAGGACTTCAGAACGCCAGTATGGCGAGCATCGAGCTCGGCAAGAAGCGGATGCGCGACTCCAATGATGACCTGCTAATGGTACCACGGCTTATGCATGACATACACTTTTTTTCTTTCTTCCGCAGAACCTTCTACAATTTTCGTTTTTCGTAACTTCGTCTATTTTATACATAATTTGTCACGATTTAAAGATACTTGGTTTACGTCGGAACAATTTTGTATGATTGTAGAAGGTTCCTTCAATTTTACTTTTAAGTTTAAAATATTTAATTTACTGCGATTGTGAATACACTGCCGAGCGCGCTTAGAGCTCTAGCTCCTGTGTTCTTACAACATGTCTAACGAACCCTTATGACTAGAGATGACGTTATTAGAGTAAAATATTGTTTAGATCTAATTTACACCAATCCCATGTAAAAATTTACATATGGCATATATTTCCTATATGGATTAGCTCACATATATGAGGCATATATGGCAACAAATATAGGGCATATGTGTTCTTCTTTACATGGGCTGGTTAATCTTGCAATAGTTCATAGCAATTAGAGTATAATAATTTTTATTCACTTTTCATACACATACCAAAATATATTTAGACTTTTTTTTATGATTTTATTTTGCAAGCATTCATATAATTTTATACAAAAATTGTAACCCTTTCAATTTATCTTAATTTTCATTTTCGGTAAGCTTTATTTTGTTCTTGACGAGAGACACTACCGTGTTTCTTGATACGTACACATAGATACTAAATTATATAAATTTCTTCCATTTTTTAGTTATGTTCTATAAAATGATTTTTCATCTCTACTCATGAAGAATTTTAATAATTTTCGGACAACGTATATCACCAGCTATCGAGTATTCGCTAAAGCATAACGCAGTATCTCTTTGCATCTCGCGATACACATTGGCTTATTAAAAGACACGCGCAAAATTTGTTGAAAGAACTATTCTTTCTGCTTATCTTCCATTCGTTAATTGCAATGTTGTCCGTTATTTCGGAGCTTACGCCTCATAATGTATTTATAGATCGCTTATCAAATTTATTTCTTTCTTTTCTTAATTTTATTTATATCTGTATTTTTTATTACGAATGAAATATCAATCGCATTATTGTTGTCTTTATTCAAATTACTATTTGACAAGTTTATCTAATGCTCCGTTACTATTATGCGATTGATATATCGAATATCGAGTTGTCAAATCAAATGTTTATGTTTAATGTCACGTAAATATTTTTATTTACAAATACTTTATTTATTTACTTTTAAAATTAAATGATCAACAAATAATAAAATAGACAATATTATTCTTTTACATTTCATATAAATACTTGATTTGTCAACATTTCTTCGGTCTCGTACGAATTCCATTTAAAATTTTATAAGCAAAGTGATACCAGATTATTTGGAATTCGAACAAACCAAAGTTAAGTCATATAATAATTATATCACCCTTGGCATTCCCATTGTCATTTTTATAACAACGATCTCACCTTTACTCTCTTAAATAAGATTAAACGTAATTCGATCGTAACAGTGGCGATCGTCATTTGGCGATCGTGATTTACATTGCAGGGGTCGCTCATAAAATTAGTACCTAATAAATAAAATAATTGTTGTATCTTTTTACGACGTTTAGAGTCATTATTTAAAATAACAAATAGCCTGCGTATCCAATCACGAGCGCCAAAATTTACTTTATTCCATTTCCAATGATCGTGATCGTCGTCCCAAATCTCATCTGAAAAAGGGAACCGATAACGGTGAATGGAAAAACAGTGTAATTCTGAGCTTGCGCCGATGATGCATGTTGTGCTTTCGCGATTTCGAGGTGATGGTGCAGTTTCATCTCCTCGACGCTCGGCATAATGTCCGAGCGGTTCTTTTGGAATTCAGTGACATTACAACTGGCCTATACGTTATACGGTTTTTGATTGTCCTTTTGTCACATTTTTGTTTGATTACAATTACTTTGCGAAAAGCATCGTCGAGTTGCGAATCGTGTTTGCCAGTTACGCACTGTAGATCGCTTAAAAACACTCGTTGCGTTAACACTTTGTTTATTGTTTATCAAAGAAATACGGGTGAACGACAGAAATCGGATTTAACGTGATTCCAATTACGTTTTTCATTGCCGTGTCTTTTTATTTTGTCACGGGCCACTCTAACGGATCTCGCTAACAGCACTATATCGACAAACAGTTTTTTGGTTCGCGCTATGTTTTCAAAAAATTAATCTCGTCTTATCGATAACCTCATCGGCGACAATTATATTTTAGCATAACGCAACAAATTACAGAGCAGCAATTACAGAGATGTAAAGTACACGATACTTGTTTCGCATTTCATCATTATTGTGATTTTGCAACTTTGAAATTCACATTATAATCACACGTCTCTTTTTTATTTTCATTGATTTAGATATGTATATATATATATATATATATTATATATATATATATTATATATATATAATGTAAATTTAACTTGTATCAATATCTATATTTTTGACTTTCTGCTATGTTTACATCTCTTGATAATACATTCTTCATGTCACAACTTCCAGCTTTTAAGCTTTTGCATCTCGTCGCTGCTTCTAACCAAATTTTTATAATAGATTATTTATTTTGGCTTCTTACCGTTTCTCTCGCAATTGATAATCTTAATTCGCTACCTCTTCGATTGCTTCTCTTTTAAGGTCTTCGTTTTCGTTACAATCTTTCTTTACCGCGCGACGTATTTTCTTCTTTATTTTCCTTCAGTTTGTTACGTTCGTGTTTCCGTTGATACGTGTCATTACTTATCGTTTAACGTGACAATTTGATTATAAAGTTTGTAATCTACGCGTCGTACTCGGCTGTCAGACGTGAAACGTTTTACACCAAATAACGCGCAAAAATAAGTCTAATGGAACAGAAATATCGCGCGCTGATCGCGAAGGTATTATGTCAAGTAGTTCAAGAATGGCTGGTTTTGTTTTTGACATGTTCCATAGTAGAGAGATTTTACAGTTATCCAAGAAGGATACATCGTCGTTTGGGAACGTCACTGCAAGCTGCGTCATCGGCACAACTTACACCACGTAATCCTTAAATTGTCCAACCCCTTTCCATGTGTCCCGAACGAACAACGATAAACGTAAACCTGGAAATTAGTTGAAACCGCTCCTGTCTTTGTTGCAGATGGACATGAAGTCTATCGGATCGTTCTACTACGAGAACTTTGTAAGTGCAGACTATACACAAAATCAATAAATGTACATCGTCATAGGATCGTATCTATTATAAGAACATTTCATAGAGAAGAAAACTATTGAAAGTACCAGAAAAATTGCTCACTATAAGCTCATTCTACCTCCAACACTTCACTAGTTCTACAGACTAAAATGTAGAAATAGGATATACAGTATTTAACTGGAATAATACATAGATATTTCAATTAAATTGTCGAGGTCAAATGAGTTTTTTTCATAGCATATTCATTAATTAAGAATCAACAAGACATTGAGACAAACTAGATCATAAAGCAGTTTTCGAAGCAGTCAATTGATAATGATGTTCAAAGAGTCTAGACCTTGACATACACGACCCACGGCGAGTTTGTTCCTTGGTAGGATTATAGCTGTTCATTGTGCAAACGAAGAGAATAAATTCGATAATATAGTTACGAGAAATCTGAGCCATGTGAAAAAATTTGCCTGGCCGTGTTAAAAGCATATACATCTAATCACATTTCATGAACTTGTTCACAGGCCTTCCCAGGAATGGTTCCGTACAAGCGTCCAGCAGGCGACAAGTCCGGTGTGCCGGTCTATCAACCGACTGGTGCAACAACCTACCAACAATTAATGCAGCTGCAGCAGCCCTTTGTGCCTGTGTCATGTGAGTACACTGGAACATCACCTCTAGCCCAAACCTCTAATCAATCGGTCGTGTCTGCCGTACAAAATTCGATTCAGACGCAAGCAACGGGCTTAAGTACCGACGCCAACGGGATCCTCGTGGATCCTAACAATCCGCCACCACCACCCCCGCCGCCAACGGCGGCAACAGCGGCATCCGCAGCCGACAAACAAGCGACCACGAACAACCACGAAGACGATAACTCGCGCAACTCTCCCGAATTGAATCACGCTAACTCGCCGCAAGTAAGTCAGCTGTCGGCACAGCTTTCGGGTCAGCCAACGATAAGCCCGATGACCTCCATGCCTCTGACGTCCATGCCCAGCGCTGCCAGCGCCATTAGCTCGATTGCATCTATGAACTCTGTCGCAAGCATGTCAATGGCGAACTACACCATGGCAAACATCGCCAACTTCAACGTGCTGAGCTCGCTGGGTATGGCGCCGAGCTTGGCGACTGTCGATCCTGCGACTCTCGCCAAAGAAGTCGCGCAGAAGAACTACGCGAAGGCCATCAAGCTGTCGCAGGCCACGCAGTCGTACGGAATCAATCCACTCAGCGCTTATACCGGCGTGGCGCTTAACAAGCAGGCTCTGTCTGCAGCGGTCGCAAATCAACCGACGCATTCAATCCCAGGCACCGCAACACCGCGACCCGTCATGACCAGTCTCGCTGGACTTCCTGGAGCAGCTGCCCTCACCTCTCCTCTCCAAGCCGGGCTTTTAGCCTATCAGAGGTCTCCGGCATCGGCTCTCAATCCTTACTCCTTGATCAGACAACAAATTCTTCCAACTCCACCCTACCTTCAAACTTCGATTGCTGGTATGCCAACATCCGCAACCGTCCAAGCCAGCTACATGCAGAATCCTTATGCGATGCTGCCAGGCGTTGCTGGAGTCGCCGGAGTTGCAGGAGTTGCCGGTGTACCTGGGGTCAATCCGCACCAGTTATCCACCGCGAATCCTGCTACCATCGCTGCGCAACCTCAAGTCGCAATCCCTGTCAGCAGTGGAGTCATTATGCAACCTTATAAGAAAATGAAAACTACATAAGTCACAGTCGCTTTCTTGCGATCACTTCCGTCGATATTACATCTCCGGTGAACGTCTTGATGTTACCCGCGAGCTCTTTCTCAGAGATCCATAGTTGTTTTCTTTGAATCGGACTCGCCTGTGTCAGTCGTTCCATTTGAATTAATTTATTTATTGCGATTGTACTGCGAAAACTCGCGTTTACTTGTGAGAACGTAATAATCAATGCGGATTTAAAAAATAATATTAAATAAACAGAAAACGAGTAGCCTAAGAGAATCGAGTGACGTTCAAAAAAGTTCCAGAAATAGTTTCATTTTCTAGTCAGACACTGTCGGTGAAGAGTGCCTTATCGACCCGATCCCACATAACCGCTTTCGAAAAGTGCCGATGGCGGATGTTCAAGCGACGTTAACAGTCTTTTTGCGTCGCACATTGTTATCAATGATTTAGCCATTTCGTTAATCAAGTTTTTTAAATTCTTGACAATACACACTATTTGTTTTTCTTCGTCATATCTTTTACCTATTTGTTACTGGACTTGTATATCAATATTTTTAATTTATTTTAAGGTATATATAATTTTGTAATGATAAGAATATTATTTCTCCTTATACGTGAACAACAATAACAATAATACAACAATTCGAACACGTCATTTAAGTAATGTACTTAACTACTCTGTTTTGCGATTTACCAAACCTTAAAACATAAGGTAACTTTCTATAAGTCCACGTTTGAATTTGGTTTTTTTTTGCAAATGCTATGCTGTTATTTTTAAATATTTATTATAAAAATATAAACTGATTTTAAATTTTACTGAATATAATTTTACATCAAATGTCTCGCAGACTGACTAAACCTACTTTAGTCTACTACTTTACAATTAGTCGTTACAATTTTGAATCATTTATAAATGATAATACATTTTTCTGCTTTGCGTTTCACATTATTATTTCGATTAACGAACAATTCCACTACACCATGCATCCAGTTATACCTGTCACGTATAAGGAGCTATAGAAATTCTCATCATGCCAGACCTTTAATTTCGAGTTTCGAACAGCAATGCGTTTATTGGAAGAAAGATTTGAATGATTAAATCGTTTCAAATTCTAATGTAATTGTTTCGAGCGTTGAAAAAATTTGCGTTAAAAATTGTTATTTCTTAGATTAATATTATTTTAGTTGAAAAAATAGATTTATATTTATAATTAGACAAATTTGATTGAAGTCTTCAGTAGAATCTTGCCTCCACTAATCGCACGGCTGCGTTGCATACAATTATATTTTATCGTTGACTGACGACCGAGTTGCATGTCAATTTAAATATTTCTTCTTTTATGCCTCGCTCGGTCTTTCGTTCTAAAAATAATGCACGAAGTTCCGATTAGCAATGTATGATTCCTATTGGCGATGCTTGCCTGCGAACCTATCTTCGCGTCGCGATTTGAACGACCGTGTCGCGAAATGTAACACGACAAGGCGCGATTGTGTTCTGTTTTGTTTAACGTTTTCGTTACTCCCTCGGTGACAGATAATTTGTATTCGTTAAATTAGTTTCGGTCCACGTCGGTCTTGCGCAACGAGTCGTTCCACGTGGTGGATTCGATTCGGGAGAGTGAGTTTAGGATCCGATTGTATGAAGAACTCCAAACCAAACAACAAATCAAAACAAATGTTTGGTAACACGTCGCGCGAGTTCATTCGCGAATTCCAAAATTGCAAAGCAAAAAACATTCAGACGAACAGAACTCAACACTTAGTTTGATCATCGATTAAAGATAACGGATGACACAACTAAAGCTCGATATAATATTGTGATGCATTAACAATAAGGTAATGGAAAGCCCCTGCAAAGAGTCAAAAAATTATGTTAAATTTACAAAAGATTCGCAAGATGTTGTCATTGTTGTTTAAAGCGTTTATAAGTTTATTCTTATTAGTGATTCATTATCATCATCTTCATTAACTAAAATAATACTTAGTTACATCGGACCATATTTTCAATCATTACTCCTAGTACAAGTAAATATATGCATATATTAATACACACCACACAAACATACTTGCCAGTGATTTGAACGGTCCTCATTACATTGACGTATATCTGTGTATAAGTATATACCATATACATATATGCATAAGTATATACGATCATTTGGATTTATGTACACGATATTTTTTTCCTTGTGAAAAACACGCATCGAAACTATATATATTACATAAATAAGGTGATCAAATGACGACGCATGGCAACCAAATAAGTGGTAGCTAATCATCGACTTGAAGAAACGCATAGGTCTTACGTAAGAACTAGTTTAGTACACTGTACGACGGTCTAGACTAGATGTATATGTACGGTGGTCAGATTGTCGAACTTTTTCGAATAATAATAATAAGCATAATTAGTTACTTTGATCGAAGGAACGTTCTTTTTAGACGAGCCTAAGAGTTCTTGAATGGAACCTGTTACCGACTGCCGATAACGTTTGTTGAACAAAGACGGTTCAGTCGAAACTTTTTGATTGTTGAATTTCGATTTGTCTGTACGGTAATTGTCAATTGCCGGCTCTTTAGAAACAATTTAACGAAATCATGTTCTAGCTTTTATTGTAAACGTTCTAACATGCAACTTGGAATTGTATATAGACAAATACAAATTTGAACATTAGATAGAGATTGAAATGAAGATATAGCGACGAATGATTATTTTTGATTAACATAGAATTAAGCGAAAAAGATTCAATATAAATATATTGCTAGATTTCATAGACGATAATGACTTTCTTAGTTATGATTCATATATTTTATAAAATTTTAAACTGAACTTAACTGTGTACATAACATTGTTATTTTAAAGTTCTTCATTTGTTGACTAATTATTTTAGTGTAAAGAATTATGCGCGAGGCTCGAACCTCGCGGTTTTAGTTAAATTAGTTGCTAAATTTAGTGAATGTTTAATGGTTGCTATGAAACAAGTTAAGGATACGTACGTTCATAAAAGTATAAAGTAGACGAATTTCTCTTCCAACGTATGCCTGATGAACCAGTAAATTATGCATTCTTATACAGAAATGTTTCAGAAACGCGCCGTTAACTTACATTTGACTTATTGCCGAGTTTGATTTGAACGCGAACAAGAGATACACCAAGAGTAAACACCACGTAGACATATGAAGTCAAAGATTGATTATTTTTTACCAGGTACGACGTGCATTTAGAGGGGAATTAGAGGAAATATTATTATTTTTCGAAAAGGTTCGATCCCTCACGAGATTGAAAAAAGGATTCCTTTTCGCGAAGAAACGCACAAAGCCTACGTCAGCGCCATCTCGAACCAACGGCTATTGGTCGCATGAATTGAGCTGACGGTCCTGTTCAGAGTCAGAAGTCTTCCATATACGATGCTGTACGGGGAGAAAATGATCGTAATATATAATATAACATAAATAGAATTGTATTTTTCTTGCTCGTTTTGTTTCCTTCAAACGCCGACGATGAGAGATTTGAATAATGA
>JABFPK010001672.1:0-11341 GCA_022817445.1 Habroteleia sp. ZL-2020
CGGTGGGAAAGGTCCAAGATTCGGAGATATAGGAAATTAGCATACTTGTGATACGTCCAATCATACTTGGACTTTGTTTCTCCCGAGAGAAATGCTCGGGAAGCATCGAGGACAGTTTTGTAAATGGGCAAAACAGTCGGACGCCAGCGTTCGTCCTTTTTCCTTGGAGGATTCTTTGGATCAAACACAAAATATCCACGAAAAGGTGCCCGTTGTTTTGCCCATCGAACCCTGATTCGCCATTTGTAAACAAAAAACAGCTCTCGTTCGCTCGCGTCCGGTCCGTATTATTCCTTTTCGTGCAAACGCAGTGTCTTGGCGCGCAATTTCATAGACTATATCTTTGAGGTGGACGGAATTCGAGCTTCAATTTGTACAAATCTATTCAAGATTAATGACGCGTAGTCAAAATTGTGCCTTGAAAAGCGACTTTTATACGAATACATTTATAATTTTATGTTTAACAGAAAAATTAATATTCAATATTGTTAATAATTAATATTAATGTTAATTAGTATTGTTATTAATATTGTTTATTTAATATTTCAACGGGAATAGCTTAAAACAGCGACTTTTATACGAATACATTTATAATTTTATATTTAACAGCAATATTAACATTCAATATTGTTAATAATTAATATTAATGTTAATTAATATTGTTATTAATATTTATTTAACATTTCAACAGGAATAGCTTAAAACAGCGTCGATTAGAATTGTAATTAAGATCATTTCGCTAATTCAGACCAATTAATTTTGTTGATTGGTCAAACTAATTCAAAGAAATGTAAATTAAAATCAACAAACTATCGCCTTGCAAGACCGTCGCGAGAAATACTTGAGTCGGTTCAATACGTTTTAATGTGTCATTCGAGCATAAAGGCCACGCACCGCTTTCTGTAAATCACGACGCGTGATGCCAGTACTTTCGTCTTTGTTTCATCCTTCAGCCTATCCGCGATCTATTACCGAAAGGTAAATTTTTCTTCAAGGCCACTCGTGCACTCCGCGCTTCGGAATCCTTCTTTCTATCGCTAAACAATCTCGTTTTGTACATTTAAATGAGAGTTCGCGCCCGACAAAGCGAAGGCGCTCATACGTGAAGTTCTTTGACACGCGTGTTGCGTCATTCGTTATTCCCAATGCGAAACGCGATTAATTCGTATCGAGCATTTCGTTCGCACAACCGAGCGCCGCTAAAGACTTGTACATTCCAACTTTAATCGAGTAATATACGAATAATTTTTGATACTAACTTGTACATAAAATGGAACTTGCGCGGAGAAAAATGATGTTTAAAAAATGTGTATTTCTGGATTTCTGGGTCTATGTAAACTAAAAAATGTATTGGACGGAATGGTCAAATTTGTTATATTTTTGGGAGATTTTTTGGAGAATTTGAGAGTAATTTAGTGGCAGAAATGATTAATTAATGTGTTTGAAGTTTCAAACGTTTTTTTTCTCGACGAATTATATAATCGATCTATTTGTTTATGTTAATTATGTGTAATTTAGTTAAAGAAAAGTAAAGAATTTGTTGCAGTGTTATGAAAAATATGGAATTTGAATACATATTATTATTAGATATATTTAATTAAATATAATGTATTAGTTAAAAAAAGGTTTGGGAGTACAGACACGTTAAAATGACTGTTTTTGACAGAAAGTTTGATTTTATTAGTTTATTTTACTGTGAATTGCAGAAGAATTTGCTGTTAAAAACAGTCATTTTTGTGTTTTTTTGATGGCACCAGATTAAGGTTTAAACAGTAATTATTAATGATATTTTTTTTTATTTTTGTTACATTTTTATCATATTGTCTAATAAAGCGTTCAGTTTCCAATAGTTTGAAAAATCTAGAAAATGTAGTAGGATTTTAAATATCATTTTTCTCCGTGTACACGGACCAAAAATGGTCCTCCCGGTACAAACAGACAAAAAAGAACTTCCACAGTAGGTCGAAAACGACCAACGCCTCTCGCATTTTGAAACTGGAACATTCCAAACCACGTCGCCTTTCCGATTTCCATCTTACTTTCTTAGATAAATTGTCAACCGTGCATCGTAAATAGTAAGGCCAAACTGTAAATATCCGTTTTCGGGATCAAATGTGAATGTAACAGAAATTCCAAGGGAACGGAATGATATTTTTATACGACGAATAAAATATTTTGAAAGCAAATCAGTTTGTCAATGATCACTTTTTTATTTTTGTAATCGCCACGACGGAATATTTTGAAGCCGCATGTAAAGCCCTCGATTCCGTATGTAAATATAAGGATGCACACCGTCATTTTATACGAGACCTGAACGATGAGGGACCAAGCTGAAATTTGATGCAAGGAAATGTTAAAGCGTGTTGTCGTATGCATTTGTATGAATGGGTTTACCGGACTTGTATCGTCGTGCGTGTATTATTGCACACCGTCCTCGCGTACATTGTAACTGCCTTGTCTATGAGAAAACGCGCAATGAATTAGATAGTAACAATAGTTTATATGTAATGTTAATCGATAGATATATTTTGGAGTATTTTACACCGAGAAAAATAATATTTAACAATTTTACTATATTTTCTAGATTTCTACATTTTTTTTTACATATTTTTTTAATTTTCGAATTTTTCCAAATTTCTAGATTTTTCCAAATTTCTGGTTTTTTTAAATTTCCGGATTTTTTTAAATTTGTAGGTTTTTTTTAGATTTCTAAATTTTTGAAAAAATAAACTAAAAATTGTATTATGCAACGCAGCAAAAATAATTACTCCTGAAAATATTCAAAACTAAAATTATTTTATTTTAAATTTTAAATTTTAAATACTTTAAAATAAAACGTAACAAACTTGTCCACACCGATACAATTTTTATTTTATTCCCAACATTCCGAGAAATCCAGAAACACAGTGGATTTTCAAATATTATTTTTCTCCGCGTATGAAATCGTATTCGAGAGAGCAAGTTTCTTGAAGCATTTATTGAGTCTATTGCTGGAGACCGTCGTTAATCAAATTGGGACGTCGTCGGACAGACAAATGCAAGCAAACGTCGCGTTAAGGAATACATATTTAATTACGAATTTCGGAGCATCGCCATGCTTGTGCCTCTGAAATTTTGTTACTCGATAAGCAATCATTTAATGGTGAAGTAAATATAGTGAGACAGTAATTGATAGCGTTTATCGTTCAATATATAATGATAATTAATAGAAAACGTCGTAGGGTTCAATCAGTTGTTCGCCAGGATGCTCAAACCAAGACTGCCATGCAAATTCGTGCGTTCTCCGACAATTTACGCGTCATTCATTCTATTTTCTATTTTGATTAATGTGCTCAAAATAAATTTTGTAAGCGTTTTTGTCCTCGCTGCACAGCCTTCTCGAGCCAATTGTTCGCTTTTGATTTGCCTTTGTCGTGACCTCGCGTTAGTCACTGATCACGAGCTTTATTTTCCAGGAGATTCTTAGACAGGCAGGATTCTTTGGGCATGAGACACTCAAATGCAAGAAGTTTCCTCCGAGTTGCGTTGCATCTTGTGGAGGAAATTTATTTCATTTCGATTTCAATCCTGTAAATGATCATCGTCGTTTAAATTGAATCAAAAATAATCATTGAATTTAAAATTGGTTTTATTAGAAATTAATTAATTAAGACAAAGGAAAATAATATATACAATAATTTAGCTTTATTATTGAATTCAAACAAAATTATTGTTGAATGCAAATTTTAATGAAACGCGAGAAGGTTGGTGTAGAAAATAACTTAACTTTTCCAGAAAAACGTTACAAAGACAATTTTCAAATATTTTAATGTGCTATTAAATATATGCCAACAAAAATTATTTTCAATAAGTCAATTAAGGAGACTGCAAATGAGATGTGCTTCTCCACGTTTTTAGAAAATGTTAATATGACGTTTTAGAATTTTATAGTAGCCTTCTGTACTTGTTTTTAAATTTGAAGTGCAGTCTTTTTGTGGTCCATCATTAAAATATATAAAGAAAGTGAAAATGTCTATTCGTGCATATAATGAATATGCACATTTGGAGACGTGTTTTAAAAATAAACGATTTTTATAAAACTAGCGATATCAATAAATTTATTATGATTGAAATTTCGTGTTCTTTTATTTAAATGATTATTCCTAATACTAAGAGTCCATTTTGCACGTTTCTTAACATAATTTCTGCATTCGCTGTATAAAAGGTGAATATTCGTGAATATTAAATAATATTACAGTAATTTTATTATAATTTTTACACAAATATTATTTGTAATATTCCTGTAATGTTAAATGTTCAATTTTTTGCAAGATAAATTGATGGATAGGGGGTAATTTTCTCAATAAATGTTAACAGTCATAAAAGGCGTGGTGGCTCGGCGTTAAGATGCCCGACTTCCACCTTTAGGGGCTCGGGTTCAATTCGCAAATGTAGGAACATTTTTTTATCGATTTTATTTTCGTACTATAAATATTACTGTAATATTCATATGTAATATTCAATATTACAATGACGTATAAATATTTAAAAATATTTCTTTAATATTATAATCTATTCATTGCTTTTAGGGTTCTTTTTGAAATGGGCATTTTATTTACCTTTATGCTTGATGACTCAGCACTATCCAAACTAAATTTATGAGTTAATCATAAAATATTCATAAAAGTAATTATGTTTCAAGCAAGTAACGCCGGTTAGAAGTAAAATTTTATTGACGTTAATAATAGATAATTTGATATTTAAAATATTCTTTTATCTTTTAAATGTTAAAGTATTAAATAAATTAAGATTAATATGCGTTTACAATGTGTACCCTAGTCTGAAAATGGATATTTTTCTTTAATTTTCAGTGCTCAGTAATCTTTAGTACACAATGCTTGTCCTTCAAAATAGCTGAAGTGACAGCTGATTTTTTAGGCCATTATATATTATGACTAATAGCTTAACTATTTTTTCTAACGATTTTTCTTATCCTTGATACGAACCTTTACACGCGTGGCTGATGCAAATGTTAAATATGCCTATGCAAAGTGAATTAAATTTTGTATTCGCATACGTTAAAATTTAAAGGTTTTATTTAAATTTTATTTTTATTTTATTTTTTTAAATTAAAATAAATTTTATTTTTAATTTTAAAATTGAATGAGGTATGATTTATTGTAAAAATATATAAATATTGTCATTTATTTGTAAACAAAATTTAAAGGTTTTGTTATTAAAAATAAAAAAGAAATTTTATTTTTTATTTATTAAATTTATTTTATTTCTTAAAAATAAATTTTATTTTTAATTGTAAAATTGAATTAGGAATAATTTATTTCTAAACAAAATTAAAAGGTTTTGTTAATAAAAATAAAAAAAAAAAATATTTTTTATTTATTAAATTTATTTTATTTCTTAAAAATAAATTATATTATTAATTTTAAAATTGAATTAAGCATAATTTATTTGTACAAATATTTAATTATTGTGATTTATTTCTCAACAAAATTAAAAAGTTTTGCTATTAAAATTAAAAAAAAATTATTTTTAATTGTAAAATTCAATTAGGAATAATTTATTGTAAAAAGATTTAAATATTGTTTTATTTGTAAACAAAATTTCAAGTTTTTGCTATTAAAATTAAAAAAAAAGTATTATTAATTGTAAAATTGAATTAGGCATAATTTATTTGTAAAAATATTTAAATATTGTGATTTATTTGTAAGCAAAATTTAAAGGTTTTGCTATTAAAATTAAAAAAAAATTATTTTTGATTGTAAAATTCAATTAGGAATAATTTATTGTAAAAAGATTTAAATATTGTTTTATTTGTAAACAAAATTTCAAGTTTTTGCTATTAAAATTAAAAAAAAATTATTATTAATTGTAAAATTGAATTAGGCATAATTTATTTGTAAAAATATTTAAATATTGTGATTTATTTGTAAGCAAAATTTAAAGGTTTTGCTATTAAAATTAAAAAAAAATTATTTTTAATTGTAAAATTCAATTAGGAATAATTTATTATAAAAAGATTTAAATATTGTTTTATTTGTAAAAATATTTAATGATTGTGATTTATTTGTAAATAAAATTAAAAGGTTTTGCTATTAAAATTAAAAAAAAAATATTTTTAATTGTAAAATTGCATTAAGAATAATTTACCGTAAAAAAATTAAATATTGTGATTTATTTTTAAACGTTTGTATAACGAATATAATAATTATTCAAATTATAATTTGACAGCGCATTGCTGTTTACGAGCAGACTCACAAAAAATACACCGGACCTGTTTAAGCAAGCTTAATTTCTTTGTGTAGGTCTGTCCGAAGGGGGGCATATATGTAACACGCGCGTGACCATCTCTCTCAAAACATACTACGTGAAGCTATCTCGTTTGCTCGAAAAGTTTAAAAGAACAATACCAAGTTCGCGTCACTCTTTTAAAATAATAAACAATTCTTTCAAACGACTTTAGCAAAACATAATTCACACGTTACCGCATCTAACCTCAATGTTTGCATACCTATCAAGTATGTAAAAATAATTATTTAATACAACAACGTGATAGAAACGGATATCAATAGAATTTTTAACGTAATGTTATCGCGGCAATCCATTTCTCAGATAATTAAACAAAAGTCTAACAAATACCTTTTATACTTTAACACAGATAAGTCAATTTCCGAAACATTCTAAAATAGTAAAGTCAACATTTCAAAATTACAGATTTTTAGAATTACAAACAGTTAAGCAACTTTCTTTTAAAATTGACAATGTCATTTTTTGTTGACTTCCTCGAAAGTCTCGCGAAATAAACTAAACAAAAATACATTGTTCGTCAATTTTATTATCGTTTTTTACACCAACTAATTTTATTCAAAACTCAAGTTAAAAAAATAACGTGCAAATATAACAAAATTACAGTTTTTGTACGTTGAACGTTGTTTACACGTGTAATTCGAGTAATGCAAGTTGAAAGGGACTTAAATGAAAATGAATCTTTTTCGTGAATTGACACGAAAATTATAAATACGTGTAACGGAGTTGAAATGATAATATCAGTGTTTGACTTAATTCTCTCAAGTTAAAAAGACGACGTACGCGCGAAGAAAACGATATTTTAAATCGGAATTTGTAAGTACAACTGTCGTTATGTCATATTATCACGAACATATGTAAATATCGTTACGTTTTTTACACGCATTTAAAATTATTTTAATGTATTTATAAACAAAAATGAACAACTCTTAAACTAGAATTTGCGATTGCATACAAAATTATAAATAACAAAATAATTAAACGACAACAAATGTTGCTTTTTAATAATCATTATCAACCGTTTGATTCAAGAGTAAATTTCCTGTACTTATTGCCATTGAGATATCTTTTTATTTATCGTTTTCCTTTGTTTAAAGTTTCATTCCTATCATCTAGTCTTTATCGGTTAGAAAATAACACAATAAACTTTTCTATATTTCGTTTCAGTGTCGAATGAAAGAGGTGTTTCTTGGCAAAACGCATTTAATTTTTCTAATTATTTTTTCATTATTTTCTAATTATTTTATAATATAATATAATAAGATAAATTGAAACAAAAAAGATGCAAAATTGTGGTCATTTTAGATAACGTCGATTTGCATTGCGTGTATTTTGTATCTCAAAATTTGACCTTCGTTTTTACGGTTTGTTTACAACTCGGCCGCGCAACAATTGCACGAGCAAATATTTATGGACGAAATTGAAAAATTAAACCTAAATATTTTATTGTTCTACTTTTATTACCATTAAAATTCATATTTCAGTAAAAACGAAAAATCTTGCTTCAAAGTTTTGTTGTGTATCTTTGTCATTTGTGTCATTTAGAGTGTTATTAGTAAAATCGGTTTTCACTTGCCGTCGAGGACAAACGACTCTCCCGATGAGCATCTCCTTATTTCAAGGGCTATATATTTTTACAAACGGTTTCTTTTAGTTCTTTGTGAAAAGAGGTTGGAAACGCTTTTGTGTTCTAATGCAAGAGTCGTTATTTCTAAGACATTGTTTCATATTTTAAAAATTGTAATGCAGAATTAATACATGTTGACGGAATCACTTTAATGTAAAATTTTAATTAAGAAATGTTGAACAATTCTTAGTTTCTTTAGATTGAAAATACTTTTTTTTTTTGATTAAAAATATTACTTTTTGAAATTATATAAATTAAATTATTAAAATTTTAGACGGAATTGAATAATTTATGTATAAATGGTGTTTTTGAGACTTTGTATGTTGATTTAAAGTGTTAATGTTTTGTTGTTATTAAATTGCTAATGAAATGTGATTTTTTTTCCAAATTTCTAAATTTGTTTAGTTTTTTTTAAATTTCCGGATTTTTTTAAATTTCTGAATTTTTATACATTTCTAGTTTTTTTTTTAATTTTACATACTACTGAAAACAAACTAAAAATTGTATTATACAACATTTGAATTGAATTGAATAATTTATGTACAAATGGCGTCTTTGAGACTTTGTATTTTTTAGTTGTTATTAAATTGTTAACAAAAGGTGTTAGTTGAAAATTTGAATTTGTGCTTCGATACGAGATTGGGCATATGATGCTTGAGGCTGAACATAGAAAATGACAACGGTGCCCAGAAACACTGGACAGAGTTTTGTCTCGGAGAGAAAAGTTGCTCCGTTGCTTCGACTCGTGCGAGGGCAACGGCCGGTCAAAGTCTCCCTCCCCCTCCCCCTCTTACTTAAAAAGACATACTCGTCTCCTTTTCGTATCGTCGAATACCCTAAGCAGCGATTTTGCGTCTCACTCCTACACCTCGATCCCCCGTATTAGGTTCGTCTTTTTTCTGGGCTCAAAATCACGCGCCTGTTCTTCGGTAGTTCTCCAAAGAAAAAGACAAGACGCGCGGAGGATCACGTCGACCTGTGCATTCTTGGTCGTCTCTGGTCAGCGCATGCATGCCGGGATTCTCGATGTGGCAAATGCGCAATTTAGTATAAAATAATATTAGAACAATTGTGTATTTAAATGAAACAAAAATATTAAAAACCTTGGCGCGCTCCCCAATTATTTTAATCAATATTTTCTAACCTAAATTGTATTACTTTTTCAAATTATACATTTAAATTTATAGAGGCAATATAGGAAAAATAAGAAAACGTGAAATTGGATGAAAAAATTAAATAAATTCTTTTAAAATATTGGATATTAAAGTTTTAAGAGTTTTTGTTTTTGAAATTTTATTTGAAATTTAAATATTTAAAAATGAGTTTTTAAACGCGTTTTAAACTAAGTTTTTTTATTAAATAATGTTAAAAGGTGTTATTTAAAAGGATTAGGAGAATTGAATAATTTAAGGAAGTTTATTTTATATTTTAATTTTGTCGTGGGATTTTGTTTGCCACAACATTTTCAAAGGAAAGTGACTTCACAAGAATGGAATTTTGGAGGTTGATTGTAAGGATAATTGCATTTTAAATATTTATTTAGCGGACAAACCGATATTATTTTATAAATAATATTTTTACAATGAAATTTAATTTTACTTTGTAATAACAAATATGATTTTTTTAATTTACTTTTTTAAAGTTCTTTATATTGTTGTGAGAATAAATTTATGTAATTTTGAATTTGTAATTTTACTTTGGGAAAATATTTTGAATTAATTTTTTGTCAAAACTGAATATATAAACAAATTTAATGCAAATAAACAAATCATTATTTTTAATTGTTTTTTATTAAAGTTCTATGTTTTTTTTGCATCTAAAATAAATATTTTCAAAAAATTTTTCATAAATTTTAATTAAAATTATAAATTAAATTAAAAAAATTAAATTAAAATTATATATTTATTTTTTTAAAAGAAAAGTAAGTTAACGCGAAATGGCGAAAGGTAAAGAATTTGAATAAACAAATATTTATGAATTATTTATATAAATACATAATACAATACATATATATCGTATTTATGTATTTGAATGATTTTAATTTACTATTAATGCGATTAGCAACCGCATGTAATAGTGTTAAATTCTAGAATTATATTCTTTAATTAATTGGACTTTTATTATTTTACTGCGCTTTGAATTTATGAAAACTCCACACAAATGTATAAAATTTTAATTTAAAATTATCACAACTATCGCTGCAGCACATCTCCTGGATATTCTGTGTTATTTCGGTTGGTTTGCTTATTTTAACATTTTATTCTTGATACTTTATTTTTACAGAAACACTATACACTACTTTAGTCTTTTATGTTTGAAGCTTTTTATAAAAAAATCTATAATTATTACATTGTATAATAGTTTTTGAAACGTTGGTAATGCATCTGAATGTTATAGATTTATTTTGATTTAAAAAGATTTTATTTCATAATTATTTTTTTCTTTTAATTGCGAATATAATATAAAAAAATTAATATTATAATTATTATTAAATTCCCATGCTTTGAGGGTTTTAAATTAATTTTTGTGGAAAAAATTCGAGCCTTTGACTTTCCAATTCCCGATTGGAATGCCGTTTGAAGTACTTTGTTGGTAGCTTAGGGCTAAAAGCGCTCCCCAGCAATTGGAGACACGGGGGTTCGGTTCCCACACAAGACTCGAATTTTTTCTACAAAAATTAATTTTAAACATTCGGTAGTTAATAAATTAAAATAAAAATATTGTTTTATGTAAAAATGATTTTCTCTTTTACTCTATTTGCATTTTGTATTATGAAACAGTCGTTGACACACGTATCGTTTGTTTAATTTAAAACTACATCAATGACGACGGTAATTGCTTTGACACGTTAGTAGAAACTGATTACAAAATCTGCGTTCGCTTAATTCATGCTGACACAAATTAGTTTTTTCTTGCTCTACAAAAAAGTCCAATTTATAAGGAAAATTTTTATCACTTTGAGGACAAAAAAATTCTTTCTCATTTTTTAATTTAAATAAAAATAGAAAAGCTCCTTTTTTCTCTATTTTTTATAACATACATTGCAAAATATTCAAAAACCAGCATTTTTTGTAAAATAATTAATAATAATAATTTTATTTTTTAAATTATAATTATAATTTTTGTATAATATTATAAATAATAATAAAATTTATTATTCTAAAATTTAAAAAAATTTTAAATTTTAATAAAAATTGTAACATTTTTTTTTAATAAAATAAAATTAAAATTTAAAATACAGATTTTATTCTTAACATTTTAAAATGAAATTTATTAATTTTAATTGAACTTTTAATACCCGTAAATAAAATAAAAAATTGTATAAAGAAGAATTACATGGCGAATTATTATGATATGAAATTAAAATTTTTTTAGCCGAATTTGGCAAATGTATTTTAAAGCGTAATGGAT
>JABFPK010001673.1:0-11339 GCA_022817445.1 Habroteleia sp. ZL-2020
GCGCTGTGCTCCCAAAATGGTTCTGCTGTCAAAGGTGTAGGGAGCGCTGTGATACTAGGTCTAGGGCAGCAGTTGCCAGAAACTTCTTTCCGTGCAGAATAGCAATTAAGTTAGTTTGATTAAATGATAAATGTTGCGCAGAACCAGCTCAACCAACTGACGAGTGTCCTCACCAGTTCGGTTACTTTAAAATTGGAGACAAATCCAACTGCGGAAAGTTCATGAATTGCGCTGATGGAAGAGCTTATATTTTTGACTGCCCAGAGGGATTGGCTTACAATGCAGAAAATTACCGATGTGATTGGCCAGACCAAGTTCCCGATTGCGACGTTGAAGGTAAACTATTATTTTCATTCTCTAAGCTGGTCAAGAGATTAATTTCATCAAAATACATATTTTAATCTTACTTTTCCGTAACACTTCATTAACTATTATTCAAACGGATTATACATACAGCGGAATTCCTCTTCCTCAATAAGCGACCAAATTGAATTGAATTTTTCTAGCTTATCTTGGATTCAGTTGTCCAAATAACGGGCCAATTCCACCAGGTGACATCCGTTTTTTCAGAAGCCCCTCGGATTGTCAAAGATATTTCATTTGTGTGAACGGAAAGCCACGACTTATGAACTGCGGTGACGGCAACGCTTTTGATGAAACGACCTACACATGTGAAGATATCAGCAATGTTACTGGATGGTATAGTTCTCTTATTCTACTAATATTAATTATTATTATTAATTTAATCTATTTTATATATTTTCATTCTTAACATTTCCTTACCAATTATCAAACAATATTTATTAATATAATTAAACTGCTTCAACGATATGAGCAAAGAAAAACTTTTGGGTTTTATCTTTAAAAATTCAATTTAATTCCAAGATGACATTTCTCTTCTTCATGTAAAAAAATCATGACATCTCAAGTTTTGTTATATTATTTTTCATTTAAAATTTGAAATGCCATGTTTTTCACCAACAATTTGATGTGCCAAGACATTCTTTGGAGGGATCGATATAATTTCGAGTTCATGTTCAAATGGTTTAAACATGTCTCACACTCATATGTAATCCGATTGGTCCCATCAGTCACATCAAATTTATTTAATCATAAGAGAAGTTGTTTACTGATTGGATTAATTTAAATTTGATATACAGCGCGGCAGGCCATACTCGTCCAGCACCGCAACGAATTCAAGGTACCCAACAGCAGCAGCAACAGCAACAGCAACAAGGTCGTCAATTTGGCTTCCAGCAAAATCGTCAACAGTCCAATTTTGACCAACAGAAATATCAAGCAAACAAACCAAACTACACCGGCTAAATAGAATTCACCCGATAACGTTATCGCTTAATTTGATTGATTAATAAATGATTCGATTGATTGCAGTCAAACACATACAATTTTAAAAGGACATTAATCAAAACTACAAAAAAATTCTATATATTTAATTTTTTTATTTATATTCCATAAATATGTTATTTCTAAAAAATAACTTCAATAAATTTCTTTTTTTTTCTCTTTGCAAAAGTTAAACAAAGTTTTTAATGTTATCTCTCTCGCTCTCTTTCTCTTAAAAAATGACTTCATTTTCGCATATAGTAACATAGACGAACAAATTCGTTATTCATATTCAGAAACTGATAACGTTGACTGGTAATTATAATTAATTAAAGGAGTTCGTCCGTGTTACCATCGAGTTTTTCAGAAACGCAAGAGCGAATGCGTTCTATAATATAAAATGTTGTACATAAAAACATATATTGTACTTTAAATTTTACAACGACGATGTATATAATGTTTCTTTTGCTACTGTACATGTACATACGAGGTTTTACAAAATAAATGTCTCGTGTGTTTATAGCGTTTGTTTCCTTTTTATACACCCTTTCAACTGTTATTTACACGGAATTGATTAGTTGCAGTATCCGTTGTTCGTTGTACAAATGCATTATCACATGAAAATATACGAACGTCGATCCAGTTCATTCTTTCGAACTTTTTCCCATTTGATTTGGATCTCTCGTCTGTTAACAGAGCTCAGAATATATAGAGGAATCCTATTATTCTCTGTCAGCCAAGTTAAAACATCCGCTAAATGAGGCAACGGTAAATTTGGACTGGAAAAATATTTGTGGCTATGCCGAATCGTTCAAACGAATAAAACTTTGCTGCATTCAATTATCCTTGAAAGTAGCGAACCATTGTAACCAAAATTGATAAAGCAAGAAATGAAAAATGATGGGAAAAAGAGCGGAAAAGTTTCAAGTATATTTTTAGGTTTATGTAAGAAATCTATTTCAAATAACCCTAATCTAGTAATAAACACTTGAACTTTCACCTTAAGCATAAATATTCATTGAATAAAATATATTGTTATCAATTATTTGAATAAATATCGTTTAAACCACTTGACTAAAATCTCAAGTCATAATTGAAACAATTTTCGCACTAGTTCGAAGCTAAATTATTATTATATGCAAATAATTTTCGCTTCAATTAAAAGGAAAAGTAGAAATGTATAATATAAATGATGTATAATATAACTTTCTTATTGAGAAAATTATGAATCATTATAAATTTATAATTACTTTTAAATACATAAAGAAATTTTAAAGTCTACGTTTGGAATGAACAAACATTTCTTTTAAAATAAATATTAAGAAATATATCGCTATTAAAAAATGATAATAGAAAAATAAAATTTGCATTGAACAAAAAAAAGATGCAAGTTTATTGCTGCAAATGATTTTCCTACGCTACTGAATGAGCAGCGACAACAGCGCTAGAGTCACATTTTACTCTAGGAAACACTTTTTCGGGCAGATACAGAATAGGATCCCTATATATTCTGAGCTCTTTGCTGCTAACTTTTAAGAAATTCATCGTAATCCGTCGTGTCGGTATCAAGGATGATCTCTTCCAAAGTAGGTCCCGTTTTCGGTGTCAGGTTTCCTATTGAAATAAGTTCAAATTAATGAAAAAGTTAAAGCAAATTAAATGAAAATGAAGAAAATAATATTTGCAACTAAAAAAAAAATACTGACTAGGGATTGTACCCGTGGCTTTGTATTCCTCCAATTCTTCTTTGAATGCTTCCTCAAAGGTTTCCTGACGCTCCCGTAAAATTTTTTGTTCTTTCAATTCGTGCAGCATTACTCTCTCGGCATGATCAGCAGCCATTTTAGCTAAAACATAACAATGTTTTTGTAAATTAATTGAAACAATTTAATTTCGTTTAAATAATTTAAATTGAGTCACACCTTTAATGCCATTCAGCTCTGACATTTTCTTCTCTTTGTACAAAGCTAATTGAAATCTGTGATCTAATTGCCTACTCTGAAGGTCTAAAATTTCGTTCAGGTCTTCAAGATTAAGAAGTGCGGATTCCACCTCCTCAAATAATTCTTGCAAAGACCCTAAAACAATCAATATATTATGTTTAATAATAACAATATTATTATACATAATAATTAACATTACCAATGCTTAAATTATTTTATTCAAAATTAAAAAAAAATTAAAATTAAATTTATTTAAAATTATAATATTTTATATTTGTGACAAAATATCTCTTGTCAATATTTTTTCATCTTAAAATGTAATATAATTGAAAACTACCAATTTGGTCCATTAATTCTTGAATGGAATTGTTAATTTTTGGGATGTTTATGAACATCTTATTTAAATTTGTGACCTTTAGCCACTCTTGCTCTAATTTTTCATGCACAGTACAAATCAGTCCGTCGACTTCCTGCGCTTTTTGTGCATTTTCTTCGGCAAGTTCGTGTAGTTCATTCCACTGTAGTTGAAAATGGTGCAAAATTTCTGCTCCGGCGTCATAATTCACCTTTCTAATATTGCTCAATTTTTTTGGTTTTGTTTGGTCTGTCAATGACAAACCACGAATACTAAAATCATAAAAGAGTAGAAAGTAAGCTGAAGTATTCCTCCATAATAATAATGAAATGCAACAGGAAATTCATATATAATATATATGGAATTATTTAAACTGCATATGCATTTTCAGTTGCCTCTCTCAATGAAAAAAACGCATTTAATAAAGAAAAATGAAAACTAAAAAATTAAGCAAACTCAATTGTTAAATTGTTTATATGCAATTATTTTGTACAAAATATCTAAATCAGGAAAGATAAATCAAACCATATTGCTCTATTTAGTACAAAAATTAGAACAAAATTAAAATTGTTATATCAACATTAGTTCAGGTCATCGATTCTGTAAATCATAATTATTTACCTGGCCGATAATCCTTCTTGTACCGATTGAAATTTGTGTTTTAAAGTGCCAAACATTTTTGTACACTAGCTTGATATATCGATCTGTTCTCAGCAAGGCTTACGACATTAATTACCCTATAAAAGTTATTTAAGACTGTTTTAGATTTGAAATTAATAATATATATAATAGTATATATTTATCCCAAGATTATATTGATTTAAGTAAGAGATATCTTTACTTTAATGCTTCCAGCTGGTATTTAATTGACGGTTAAAATAATGTAGAATTAAATAAGAAGCGCTTTTAAGTTTAAATAGAGAATTATATACATAGCTTGACAGTAGTTTTTTTTTAATTCGACAGTAGTTGATATAATGTCAGATTAAGTAATTAAATTTTTATATATCAGATTTCATAAAGTATTTTCCATACCCGTTCTTCCTAGCAAAAATTATTGAAGCTATATTTGTGGCAGGAATCGGTTAAACAGCCACAAGGGCTACAAGCTACAATTCGAGAAGGTCGAAAGCTACTTTTTCAACGTATTCGGTGTAGTTGGAGGTTGGAACATTCAAAGAAAAGGTGGTCCAAGATCTGTCCACCTTGATCACAGAGGGATATACTTTGTTTCGTTGTTTTCTTGCGTAAATAATGTAATTTAAGTGATTGCACTCGTATGTTTTCTTTATGCACTGAATTGCACCAGAGGATTTATTATTGAAAGATGGTTTCCGTTCTAGAGCCAATTTTGTCATCTTCTATCTCCTTTTAACAAATTTAAATTACAAGAGACAGAATCTATAGTGCCCTAGAAGTTCGCGAAACGAAATACTTTATAATAACAATTAGTCCCTAACCCCAGGTTAGTGCCCTACCCCGGGGTATAAATTCGGATTATTCTGGAGTACCTCATAATTTTTCTCATATTTATTTCGGACTGTTTGGGGCGTTTTCGACGAAGAATTATTATTTTGTAGTGGCACTCTTGCGATAAATCCTTAAGGCGATACTGGAGTTCTATTGCACCGGAATTAGGATCTTTTTAATTTAAAATTATTTGGTAATGAACTGAAATTTCTAAAATATATCACGTTATTCTTTGACAACGGGAGAATTATATGGTAAAAGAGAAATTAATTTTTATTGAAAAAAAAACCCAGTCAAAAATTTACAGCAGAAGACATTTTTATCCGCTACACAATTCTTCCATTATCAAAAATAATATGTATGTATGTAAGGAACTAGTTTTGGAGGAGGGAAAAATGATCACCTTAAACAATAATGAATTAATAATCAAAAATGAATAAATTTTATACAAAATTTAATTGTTTATAATTATATAAACAATAAATAGTTTCATCTATATATTACAAAACCATTTTTCATTTAATTAAAATGTGTTTATTTTTTTCATTATCGTTTCTTTTTCAAGGTTTTATAAATATATTTATATTTTAACAGATTTTTCAAATAATTTGAATTTATATTTCTTATATTAATTTAATCTTATAACACAATATTATTTATATTTTACTTGCGTGTTTAACATTTATAGATGACTGTTCATTTTATTTATCTATAAACATTGTTCATTTCTTTATTTTAAAATTAACCAAAAT
The DNA here is from genome assembly GCA_022817445.1 of Habroteleia sp. ZL-2020. Classification (NCBI taxonomy): domain Eukaryota; kingdom Metazoa; phylum Arthropoda; class Insecta; order Hymenoptera; family Scelionidae; genus Habroteleia; species Habroteleia sp. ZL-2020. The sequence goes on from JABFPK010001673.1 coordinate 5,865, forward strand.
TATATTAACATTTTATTAACTAATCCTATGGTGAAAAAAGAAGTCACGCATTAGAATGCTCAAAAATATTTGATTTATTTCTAGAGCTCACAGTTTTTCCAACGTTTTAAAGTTCATGTAATCATAATGCGATCAAAAAATGGTTGTCTCGGCCCAACAAAAACGACCATTTTGACTGCCAAGGGTGAAATCAAAAACATCGTTGCATCACATAACCACAATCGCAATTGATAACAATTCTGAAACTTAACATATATAAAAGAACTGGATTAAATGACCTTATAAATCAAATTACACATTTGACGAAAGATCATATAATTTCGGTTGCACAAGTATCAAATGTCGACGGCTGGTGAACGAATGAATTACAATAATTTGTTATCTATTGAATGGTGTTTCACAACCATTTTCCCTTCGTGGAGGAACAGTAGAGATCAAAAAGAAAATTCATTAACAGAAAAACAAGTTGCAAAACTAATGTGCTTTCTCGCGGCCGAGAACAAAGTGCACGCGGTTTGATTTTCCTTCGCATTTTCTTTTTTCGATTTTCATATTCCGCGCGCTTCTCCGTTTTTACAAAATTAAGGCTTTTTCATATCACTCTAGCGATGATGGCGTTATTTTTTGGTCGTATGTTTGTCTTCGCTTGCGTACAGAGTGCACGATCGCTTCCAGAGATAAAATGGCATTTGATTCTTCTTGCCGAGAACTGATTAAATTCATAATTATAACTTAACTTGTGAATAATATTCAAAAAAGAGAAAAACAGAGTCAGAGAATAAGATGTCGCGAACGTTACGATTTTTCATATAATAATACAAGTATAACTAACCAGGGTTGCGATTAACTTGTAAAAACAAGTTTATATAAAAGGCAAGAAGTGTGGCGGCCTCTGTACGCGGCGAATTTATAATGTCGAACAGTTAACGAGAGCGCTAAATTCGTTAGCAAATCATGACCATTTTTGTCAACTAATCTTTGATTATGCGAAGAGTGTAAAATACTGTGGCGAGTAAAAAGTCGTAGATTAAACGTGATAGTAGTAAAAGAGACTCGAAATTTGTGATTTACTTGTAGCTCCATCCGTCTCGTAATACAATCTACAAAATTTGGTTCGCCGGGCGGTTCAAAGGGTGCAGAAAATGTATCAGAGTTGACAGTAGCACGGAAATACTGAACGGACGCTGATTATTTTGCGGCTCGAATCGGTATTTACAGGCATCAATAAATACAAACGAGTTGCAAGGTCCCGGATGAAGGAACGCAGACATTGCTGTGCTCGACATTCCCTACCGGTTATCCAGCACTCGGCAAGACAAAAAAATTCGCGAGAAGATTCCACTGCACGGAAAGAAGTTTGGGGCAGCTGCTACCACGGGTGATGGCACTGCTATCTTAAACGCTAGGATTTCTGACGCTTTAGCAGTAGAAGCGCTGCTGCCGTCTAGCGGAAATGCCGTATTGCAAACGAAGTACAACAGCGCCCCTGTGTTGCTTTACACGTATCTAGGAGCGCTGCTGCCCTCTACCAAAGGTGCCGTATTGCAAACGAAGTACAACAGCGCCCCCTATGTTGCTGTACGCGTATAGGAGCGCTGGGCTCCGAAAAATAGTTCTGCTGTCAAAATGTAGGTCGCGCTGCGATAGGTCTGGTGCAGCAGTTGCCAGAAACTGCTTTCCGTGTGGAAATATTCGATAAATGCTCTCTAAGATCTGCTTCCAGTGAAGCTATATGCGACAATGCTGTGCCGTCTTGCGTTCGGAAATCGAGGACCTGGAAACTTGTACAAAAGCATCTGAAGACCTTGTGTAAATTGCGGAATTGCTCACTCGGAGAACTCGCTGGTCACCGTTGTACCACGTTTCGAGAATACCGCCACCGTTAGGGGATATTCGTATAAAAATATACAGAGAACGTGTTGGACACGAAACGTTTATCAAAATGGAACGTCAAGCGGCGCGTCTCCCCCTCGGTACGGCACGGCTGCGCGCAAACTTTGCCTCGTCTTTCACACTCGACCTGTGAGATCGAGAGGAACATTGTTTCGTTTTTTTATTACTTTTGACGCTTTTTGTCGCGATTTTATTTTGTTAAGGCAAAAATACTTATATGATAAATGCACTCTTCCTGATATTGATATCGAATTACGCGAATGCCGGTTGAAACGCCCTCTACCACAGATACGACAGCACGTACCAGATCATATTATAGTGAATGTAGCTAGATGTTATAAAAAATAAATGTAGGACTAGGAATCTTAGCGGATCCTGCTGGATCTTCGAACCCTCGGTAGAGGGCGTGCGCATACCTACGAATGTTCCGTGTTTGTAAAAGTTCTCTAAAAGAGCTTCCTTTTCCACCCAACGATCGTACAACCATTTAGAAAGGAGCTCCGGTTCGCGCGGTACCTGAAAACGGAGGATTTTAAATATTTTTCGTCATTTTTTTTCTCTAAAGCTAACTTCTTTTCTAAATTATAAATATTTATATAACTGAAGACACTGACTTATATATAAAATCAGTTGCATAATACATTTGTCTGCATCGCAATGAAATAAAGTTAGTCAAAAAAATGGCATACGAAAGACAATTGAAAGAAAACATTTACACATTTTGTGATGAGATTCAACCATGACTAAACGTCATTTTGTCGCAAATCGCGATATCTCTTGATTTGTATTCGCGTTTTAAATTAAAGTATTTAACAAAAGATTTATATTTAATTATTAGACTTTATTATTTTTATATTTATTATAATTGAGGCAATTCAATTTTCTTTTAATTTATATCAGTAGATTAAACAAAAAAATTAAAATCGATTTTGCGTGTAATCATAATCAATTTTTATATCAATCAAGATAATAATAAATTGACAATTTATAAGTAATACATTCGTGCGAACACTACATAACTTTTTAGCAAATCTACAACCAACAAGCACACATGTTTTTCGTTAATTACGCAAGCATGTAATTATAATAAGAATTATGTGTATTCCGCGTTACAAGGTTCTTTTAGTCGAACCTTTCAGGATATTATTTTCAATGAGACAGCAGACACGATGATAATTTGCAATTGCAATTAATAGCTAATGGCATGAATTATCATAAAAGAGACAATCTAAATAAATAAACATTTGCTATTCGCTTTTAAATTAATATATAAATATATATCTTGATTAACACAAAGTTTCTTGAAAGCATATTATTGTCCCTTTTATTTCCAATTAAATTCCAATTTAATTAAATTTAATTTTAAATATTGTAGTTAATTTGTAGTCATTATTATAATTTGATTGATGATGATTGATTTAATTCTATTAAAGTTCTAATGGAAGAGTTTCTGATACTTAAAATTAAAATTAATTAAAATAATTATTGTATAATTATAATTATAATTCTTAATTAGAATAATTTATTTAATGTATAATGTATTTTTTGGAATCAGAAATAAAAAAGAAAGAAGCTTAATTTAATAAGTATACATGTGTCTTTTGATTTGATTGAAATAAATTGTACTATGTTATTTAATAAGTTGTGCGTTCCGCATTGACAGTGGAACAGTAGCTTGATTTTTAAAACATTAACATTATTTATAAAAAACGAATTAAAAAATTGGAGAAAATGGCGCTCAAGTCTTTGAATGAATTAATATTTCTTGACTTCGTCGCAAGAAAATCTGTAATGTCGATAATTTCGCTTTCGGCGTCACCTTAAGGTGACGTCCGACATACGTACCAATGAACTAGGAAATACTCGATAAAAAAGCACAGTTTCGCACGGTTCTCTCGAGCCAGTGATTATCGTAGGTAAGTCTATTGGCTTGCCCTGCGGATATGCTATGGTGATATCGAGAACCCATCGTATTTCCGGCTTCGTCACGTTCATATCTACAAAACCAATTTCGATATCAATTTTGATTCGCTTTGAATTGACCTTTCTGAAATTGAATTGGACAACGAGTCACTTGGTCTAATATTTAATTGTTGATCTGCGGCGTTGAATTGGACGGGGCCAATGGTGTCGAATATGGTCTGCATTGCCCCAACTCGCGGCAAACTCACGTTCTCCAAAATTGGCAAGTTGTTCTTCTTCGCGTAGTTCTGTGAAGTTTCTCGCCTTTTGCAAAGAAAGCCGCCCTCGGGAAACAGGACCATCCACTTCCTGTCGCGTGGTAAATAGGATTCTAATAGGTTCTTCTTCAACTGCTTTAGGCTTTCCTCTCTTTTCTTTCGGCCCTAGGTAGCACAAAATTGATATGGTAAATTTATTGCTGTAATGTAAACATTAAGAAAACCAGATTGCAGTACCGAAACAATGAAAAAGTCTTGGTGTAGTATCGAAACGATGCCGAAGTTTGTGTACTTAAATATTCTGTCCATAATCCACATCAGATTTGGCAGCACATTTGGTTTAGCATTGAACGTTGTCATTAAGATAGGAACATCGCCGGTGCTCTGATGGTTCGCTATCACGAGTGTCCTCTCGCTAATTATTCGATCGATGTCATCGCCTTGCTCGATTACTGCACAGAGAAATTAGTTTATTTTAAAATTTTGTTCAAACAATTACTGAAATTACTTCATTCGATTAGTTTTATTTGATTCTTTATAAATGGAATAAATATAATAAGTATACATAGAGTATATAATAAATAATAATAAATAAGAAGTAATGCGAGTCAGCTTCAACAAACTAGTCACCCAAATAAATTTATGTATAATTAATTTAAATATTGTTTATTTTGTTGAAAATTGTTATATTAAACATTTATAAGAAATACATAAATCTTTGCGTAAATAAATGAATTAAAAAAATATATTTAAATTAAAATTAGTTAGTAATGTAATTTATTATGAGGATATGAAATACATTGATTTAAATTAAAAAATTCAGATTTTTTTAAAATCTAAAATCTTTTTATCGCAATTTTTGCAAAATATAAGTATCTGGTTTACTTTTCCGTGCTTATATTGACCATAATTATTGTGCTATCTCTTTTTTCATTTTGAATTCCCTCTTTACAATCATTGCGAATGTTAAGTAACTTATAACTTGTATTTAAATTGATAAATGAAATTATTGATTGATCCAATTTGCATTATTGGTGTAAAAATATAAAATTAAATACATGTGCAATATCTTTTAAACACATAAGTCATATATATAACAAAAAAACTTTTTCGAGCATATTTTCACGATGAATCATTATTTTATAACATTTATAATAATTTAATTCTATGTATATAAATTAATCCAAACAATTTTCTACAATTTTTTGTTCAAAATAAAAATCCGAAATTTAAATATTAATTAATAAATACTCCTATCTTATTTCTATTACTTAATTATTTTTTTTTAATTTATTCTGTTGGACATCTATTTTCATATATGATATAAATAAATATATTATATAATTAATTAAGTTAAATTTGTATAAGTATTCATTATAGTATTAATGTAAATTTTGTATGC